>PVKV010016652.1:0-50123 GCA_004027835.1 Alouatta palliata
TCACAGGGTTTTAGGAAAGCACAGCTTATGTTTCAGTGATTTCCAATTAGGAAAAGTGGGGGGAAAGGAAAAGAAAAGGAAAAAAACTGAAAATATTATTTTAGAGACCTATAGCCAGAAAATATAGAATTTAATCCAAACTCTAGAAAATAACAAAAATGAAAAACATGAGGCAAAACTAGAATTTAACAACAGGTGTTGTAGCATCACACTACCTGATTTCAAACTATACTACAAGGCTACAGTAATCAAAACCGCATGGTACTGGTACCAAAACAGAGATATACACCAATGGAACAGAACAGAGTCCCTGGAGGCAATGCCACACATCTATAACCATCCAATCTTTGACAAACCTGACAAAAATAAGCAACGGGGAAAGGATTCCCTGTTTAATAAATGGTGTTGGGAAAACTGGCTAGCCATGTGCAGAAAGCAGAAATTGGACCCCTTCCTGACACCTTACACTAAAATTAACTCCAGACGGATTAAAGACTTAAACATAAGACCTAACACCATAAAAACCCTAGTGGAAAACCTAGGCAAAACCATTCAGGACATAGGCATAGGCAAGGGCTTCATGACTGAAACACCAAAAGCATTGGCAACAAAAGCCAAAATAGACAAATGACAAATGGGACCTAATTAAATTCCAGAGCTTCTGTACAGCAAAAGGAAGAATAGTTAGAGTGAATCAGCAACCAACAGAATAGGAAAAAAATTTTTTGCAATCCACCTATCTGACAAAGTCTAGCAGAATCTACAAAGAACTAAAACAGATTTACAAGAGAAAAAGAAACAAACCCATCCAAAAATGGGTGAAGGATATGAACAGACACTTTTCAAAAGAAAACGTATACGAGGCCAACAAACACATGAAAAAATGTTCATTATCACTGATTATTAGAGAAATGCAAATCAAAACCACATTGAGATACCACCTCACACCAATTAGAATGGCGATCATCAAAAAATCTGGAGACAACAGATGCTGGAGAGGATGTGGAGAATAGGAACACTTTTACACAGTTGGTGGGAGTGTAAACTAGTTCAACCATTGTGGAAGACAGTGTGGTGCTTCCTCAAGGACCTAGAAATAGAAATTCCATTTGACCCAGCAATCCCATTACTGGATATATACTCAAAGGATTAAAAATCATTCAGTTATAAAGACACATGCACATGTATGTTTGTAGTGGCATTGTTTACAATAGCAAAGACCTGGAACCAACCCAAATGCTCATCGATGATAGACTGGACAAGGAAAATGTGGCATATATACACCATGGAATATTATGCAGCCATAAAAAATGATGAGTTTGTGTCCTTTGTAAGGACATGGATGAATCTGAAAACCATAACTTTCAGCAAACTGACACAAGAACAGAAAATCGCATACCACATGTTCTCACTCATAGGTGGGTGCTGAACAATGAGAACGTATGGACACAGGGAGGGGAGCATCACACACTGGGGTCTGTTAGGAGGCCAAGGGAGGGACAGTGGCTGGGGGGAGTGGGGATGTTGGGGAGGGATAACACGGGGAGAAATGCCAGATGTAGGTGATGGGGAAATGGAGGCAGCAAACCACATTGCCATGTGTGTACCTATGCAACAATCCTGCATGATCTGCATATGTACCCCAGAACCTAAAGTACAATTAAAAAAAAAAAAAAAAGAAGAAAAAGGGTGGAAAGAGATATACCACACAAAAACGAATTAAAAGAAAGCAGCTGTGTCTGACAAAGTGGACTTTAAGGCAATAAGCATTGCTAAAGATAAAGGGATGTCTCCTTAAAGATGAAAGCTTCAGTTCACCAGGTAGATACAACAATTCTAAATTGGACTTGGGTGCAAATTTGAGCTTTCTCACTTATTAGTGTAAGACACACAGCTAATTTCTAAATCTTCTAAACCCCAGATTTCTCATGCATAAAGTGAGGATTATCATAGGGCTCACTAATAACATAGCTTCAAAAATACATAATGCCAAAATTGAGATCAAAATAATAAATATATATATATTGCATGGGAGATCTTAATGTACCTCATGTATTATTAACAGATTAAGATGACAAAAAAAGAGAGCAGTACAGATAGCAAGCATTTAATCAACAGGATCAATGTATCTGTCCCCATGGATATATACAGAATGCCAAACCTAACAACTGCAGAAATCATGCCAAACATTTAGGTACAGACATTGCGGGAAAATGTAATAGTGAAATGAGCAGACCGACAGTCAGAAGATGTTAGTAAGAGCACTAATCATGGGGCCGACAAACATGTCTTTACTGACTTCCAAAAGCTTCTTACAGTAAACATGAAATCACATAATTTCTTCCACTTCCCTACTGTTTCTTGTTCTGGGCTGTGTCATGGTTACTGTCCAGTACCTTGGCCCCTTAAAAGTTGCTAATCTTCCGAACCTCATTCCTGTGACTGGGCCCCTGGTCCTCGTTCATAGGCCTTGCAGATATTGACTGTATGCTTATCTGGAGCATGCAGTGGCTACTACTTGACCCAGATTTCTCACTGTGCTCCTCCCACCTAATGGGATTTGCTCATACCTGTATGGGACCCCTCCCATCTTCCCCAACTGAATACTTACCAAGACAATACATTGCCATACCCCTTTGGACTCTGCTCTGGGCATCAGTCTAATGTTTCTATTGGGCATTTGCAGCTGGATCAGTTCCCCGAGTACCGTCCAGCCTCTTCAGCATGGCTAGTCTTAGAGCAGAGAATTAGCCTTTCTGTCTCTGCTGCTCTACATGCCTGGACAAATCATAAGAAATGACAGCATCTTATGATAATGCAGGCTGCAGGAGGCAGGAATCAAATTTTTGTTTATTATGTAGTGCTCCAATTATTTGAATATTGGACTGTAGAATATGTCATGGATCTATACTCAGGTGGGTTCCCTATTACTCAGTCCACTGAGGCCAGATTGTGGGATTAGCTGTCCAAGAGAGTTTTAGTCTGCAGAGCATAGGGTCATTTCGAGAATTACTAGCCCACACTTGTGTGGAGACCTCCAGAGAACAGGATCTGGGTTGGTGCAGGGTACTTCCAGGAGGAGAGCAGTGGCAGGAGCTGACACACTTGTCCTCAGGATGCCCAGCCCCACAGAGGGGAGGGGGCAGAGCCACATGCATGAAGATCCTCTCCCCAGTATGTGCCAGTGACAGGGTTTTCTACCTTTTGGGCCAAGGAAGGAATGTGAAAGCAAGAAGCACAATTTTCTCCTCCCTTTGTGTGAAGACGGAGCAGTTTTACCAGATTCCCAGGGAAACACCCTTCCACTCTGGGTTGAATGTGAGTGAGAGACATTCACGGGTAGAGCACTAGAAAAATTATTCTCTGAACCACTTGCCATTAGCCCTAGAAAGTGTTAGGTTTTTCCTTCTTCCTTGTCACAGTAGAGACTGCTGAGAGCATCAGAACCTGGGCTCTGGAAGTAGACGGACTTGGTTACAAATCTGAGCTCTCTACCTTATTAGTGTGGGACATAAAGCAACTTTAAAAATCCTTCCAAACCTCAGACTTTTCATGCATGATGTGAGGATGGGAATAATGCACACCTAATAGGGGTTCTTGAGAATTAAAAAAGTTAACAATGCACAGCATTTAGCAAGATATCTGACTATTGAGAAAATAAAAAATTGTTTGTTATTGATGTTGTTATTATTAAACATCCTTTCTGCACATTCTGACTGGGGGCATCATGTCATCAGAAATACCTAGGATGGGATGGATTCCTGCATGGGCTGGGCTAAGGGTGCAGTAATGGAGGAGTGAAGAAAGAAAAAATGAAGGCAGAAAGCCGCAGGAGTCCAGCATGGTACAAGGCTGAGCTAATGATGCAGGGGCTTCTTGGAAAAGCCACAAAGCTTGCATCTGGCCCTGGATGAACCTCTTCCAGCAGGCAGGACCAGCCATAACAGTATCCAGGAGATTTCCCAGGGTGTGGGCTCCTAGGAGTTCATTTGGACCAGGCCTGCGTAGAGAGAGATCATAACAGGGACCCTTCACTACTGGCAGGTGATTTACCCTTGGGTGAGGAGCTCAGGCATTTGTCTGATGGAAGGTGGAAGGCCCTGTGCTGAGCCAGTGACTGTTAGGGATGGGTGGATGGCTGGAAAATAGGAAATAAGACAATATGATAGCACAGTAACCATCACACTGTGTGGAATATTCTCTTGAGAGTTTTCCGTCTGTTAATACTCACTTCCTATGGCCCAAATAATAACAACAACAAAAAAAACTGGTGTAAATTCTTGAAATAACTTGTGGATGATGGAACAAGACCCCCGCCCCACGAACTCAGAGCTGCCAGAAGCTTCAGGTGAGGGTCCAAAATGCCAAAATGTCTTGTATTATAGAGGACGGCCAGTGACCTGAGGACACATGCCATATTTGCTGTGTCACCCAAGGAGCAGCAGCTTCAGCTCTGCACAGTTGCCAGGACCCTGGCTTTCCACGCTGAGTAGGAGCTGGCGTCTGATAAAGAGAATGCTTGGCAGCCCGTGCTGTCTGTCTCCTCATGTCAGCTTATCTGGCATTGCTGTCAAGTGGCCACTTGAATTTCTTTAAAGGTGGAATCTCAGTGGGGTCTAATCTGTTCAGAAATATCAAAAGAGTATATTAAGCACAGAATTTATACATACATATATATATATCATACACACACACACACATATGTATGTTATGTGTGTCATATGTGTATTGGGCAGGGAGAAAGGCCTTTGGTTCCTCTGTATCTGCACAGCACGAGGCAGGGCGCAGAGTGACTACGATTTGCAGTTGATTTATTTACATGAAAGATATCCCCTTTTGCACTTTAGGCCATATATATATATGTATGTGTATATATATATAATAGTGTAAAGTGGAAATAACTCAAATGTTTAAAATTGAGGATTAAACTATGATCTGTCCATATGTGACATACAAGTTAGCTGTCCCTTGTTCTCTTGAGCTTCAACCTCCTACAGTGTCCCTTGTATATCAGTATTGGTACAGATAATTGAACTTATTGAGGTTTTATATGGGGCAATAAAGTTGAGAGCTTACTGTGAATACGCCACACTACACTACATAGCACCCCCTTTAACAGACAAACTCTTCTCTCTCATTTCCCTTCCGTTCCGGAACCACTCAGTGTGATCTCTACAAGTCTATATTGCAACTGCCTCAACATGTCACCCTCCCCCAACTCCATCTTCCCTGTCCTGAGAGCAATGGTCAGCTGCCCCCACATTCACATCCTCATTCATTCCAGAAGTTAGCACGACAGAAGTGCCCACACTTATTCCAACCACCTTCTTAGAAGATAAGTTAGTGGTTGCTCTGACTTTAAAATTTTTACTTCCTCTTTTCCTTCACAATCTCATCCCATCCCAAGAGGTTTATCAAGAAGTTCTCTAAAGATATGTGTGTCCTTATTAGGAATTTAGCAGACAAATCAGGAATTTTTATTCTAGCCATCAAGGGAATAACATTTTGCCAGGTCTTTAGACAAGTAATGGAATACCTTGCAGTAATTAGATACGCTATTGTAGAAAAGTATTGATGAAATGGAATGATGTTTGAGATATCATATTGAGTAGAAAAGGCAAGATACATTAAGTAGGAAGTGTATCTTACAAAATAATTTGTCAGACACATTCCTATGTCTGCATGTTATAAATGTGTACGTGAAGAAAGGCTAGAAGATGAGGCCACAGTCTTCAGTCAAGTTTAAGAGATGAGGCTGCAATGCTCAGAAAGGCCTGGGTTATAGTGCTATAGTTCTCCCAGCAATTAAGGATGTGATCTTGGGTAAATTGTGCATCCTCTCTAAACTGCACTGCCTTTTGTCTGTAAAACAGGAAGGATGGTATTTACTCCCAGGGTCATCAAAGGATTTGGCTGGAGAAATAGAAGTAAATGGGCTGAGCCCAGATCTGGCACAGTGAGAGCACCGTGGTTAACTATTGTGCTGGCCTGTTGTTCCTGTGTTATTGACATGCTGCTGGTGGTGGTCCAGAAGCTGTTACCTTAATTGGTTATGTGGATTTTCCTTCATGCTGACTAGCTGTGTATGGCATTGTAAAACGTAGCCATACACCATAACTGGCAAAGGCAAATGCAATGGAAAAATGCGAGGAAGTGCAGGTAAATAGCTAATGGGCTGTGGAGGGAAGCTAGTCCTGGAGGGCTCGATCAAGGAAAGTCTCTTTGCATGTCACTTGTGAAGAAGAGGGGACAGAGAAGAGGTATAGGGCAGTGTTAGTACATCGCAGCGTGTACCTGGAAGGAGACATGAAAGGAGGACATTTTTCTCTGGGACGTGGGGAATCCACTTGCATTAACTCTGGGATTAGGGCAAAGAACTATTATGAGAACAAAGGCCTCCCTGAACATCCCATGCTCATTGACTGACTAAACCCTGCGCTGCTTCTTTCCTTCACTCTTGGCTGTTTTCTATACCTCTGTTATTGGACTGGACTGGCAGCCACCTGATCTATCCCAAGTGCCTTGAAATGTGTTGAATGGGTGTGGTACACCCTTAGCAGAGTGGCACTACCCCACAGGAATTTGTTTATACCCTTGGCATGGAAAATAGCAGGAAATGAACGATGACTGATAACTGAGGATGCTATTTATTACTGTCTAAAGGAATACTGTATTGTATTTACAAGCCACTCCCAAACTATTGATTCTGAATGAGTACCAGACCTCTCCTTTAAATAAGGGATCCTGAGAACTGAAGGCAAGCAGAGTTCCAGGAGTCCAAGACAGGGCCACCGACCACGAGGATCCCTGGCCCAGGTAGGTGATCCTCCTGTGCTGGCTTTCAAGGCCAACAGGCATGGATGGATGGATGGGGAAGTAGAGTAGCATCTGGCCATCTAGCCGCCTTGCTTTTTATCCCCACTGGAAGCACATCTGAATTTCTAAATATGATCTCTAAGACCTGCCCAGAATATCTTGCTCTCAGCCCCAGTAGCAGCCTGCTCTCTCCCAGGAAGGCTTCCACCAACAAGCAGGGCATTGCCAGGGGGCCAGGCAGACACTAGCTTAGGAAACCTGCAAACCCTGGAAATGCTTGTCCCTTCTCTGAAGGCTCAGTAGACTGACTTCAGAATCTAGAAAATATTGGTCTTTGGAAACAGATTTTGGGTGCAAAGAAATGGATTTCAGATGGCCAGATGCACTGTTTCTTTAGGGAGTTCTGTGAAAGCTCCCTGCATTTATCTTAATATAGGTGGCAGATTTCATGAGTACCCTCCAGGGATGGCTCCAGGTCCTCCAGCCTGTGAGCAACCTTCTGTCCTTCAGGAGCACCGCAGTATCTTTATGTCTTTGGATATCTACATTTCTGCAAGACATCTCTTGCTCTGATGTCCTGGCTGCCAAATTGTCTGTCAAGTGCCTCCAATTTTCTTTGTCCTTTGATTTACCCCAACATGACAGAGGCAGTTATGCTTCATGTATTCAGGGTTACTGCCAAACCACAAACAGGTTAAGACCAAATCGTAGATATCCCTGTCCTTAGCAACCCATCAGCTCTGCCCATCTGCATCTGCTCACTCTTCTTACTGTTGAGTCCTGAAGCCTTCCTTGTCATTTTTATTTTTTTGCACTAACAATTTAGTTCCCTTTTCTCACTCCTAAACCATTCTCAGAGGATTGGGTTTTGACACAAACTGCCTATCTCTATCTCTGCAATCTTAAAGGTGATGTGATTTTGAATACGTCATTTAACTTCAGATTTTTTATCTGTAAGTTAGGAATATCAGTTTTTGCTCCATTTCTGTCCTGTGCTGGCCTGCAGTGATGTTGTGAAAACATCCTTGTCAACTAAGATAGGGTTTGCAAAATTTATACATATAGATATATCTCCACCAACTCCTCCCAATGAAGCAATCTGATCCTAAGATATTAGGGATTGAGCCTCCTGGGACTTTTGGTGGCTTAGGTTTTCATGAAAAGAGGTTGCAGAGCAACTGCTTTTTGTTAGACCAAGATTAGGCTACTGCAGAGACTCAGCAAACTTTTACAGAAGGTGTCAGATGGCAAGTATTTTAGGCTTTGCTGGCCAGGTGATCTCTCAACGACTCCACCATGCTATTGTAGCCTCAAAGCAGCCAGAGACAATGTGCAAACAAGGGCATGGCTGTGTTCCAATAAAACTTTATTTAAAACAAACAGGCAGGGAAAAGATTTGGCCAAGGGCCATAGTATGCCAGCTCCAGGACTAGAGCAATGCACTTTTAACTTTTTAAATTTCATTTCATTTTAATGGAATGCCAAGATCCACAAAATTATTATTGCACCCCGTGTGTTAGCACTGTGACTCACAGTTTGGAAAATTTCTGCTTTGAAGGCGTGATAGACAGGAGAGCGTGGTCTGGCCCCTTGAGGCCTTTCTGGTTGCAGCGAGCATTTCTAACTAGAGAGCAAGGCCAATGGCCTGTTCAGCACTAGGGATATCCAGCAAGATGTCCTGGGGTCAGAAGATGCCATAACTGCTCCCCTTTCTGTCTCCTTAGGTCTTGTACTTCATTCCATTTTCTGTTGAGTAATAACTCACGTTGAAAATGTCCTTTGTGGAGAAGAACTCAGGAGGGAAAATGGGCTCTGAAGACTTGGAAAGAGATGAACCCCAGTGCAGCCCAGAAGGTAAGGTTCTTGTAGAAATCCATCTCAGGGCCGAAGTGTAATTCCTAAAGTGGGCTTCGCTAGGTGCTGTGTACAGACCCAGCTGTTTCCTGCTGACCTTGCACAGTGAGTGAGCTTTCAAACTTCCCTGGACAAATTAGACAAGAGAAAGTCTGGGAGGAAAAGAAAACTTTGCTGCAGTGTCCAGGTGTATCAGGTGGTAGATAAAAGGATCATTCTCACCTACAGATTTGGGCTTTAACGTCCTGTTTGCCAACTGGATGGTTGCATATCCTTCCTCTTCCCTCCTAACCTTAACAGGTGGAAGGGAAGCCTCCGATGAGAAGTGACTCTCTGAGGCTGGGTTGAAAAAATGACCCAGGCACGGGGCATCTGAGTATACCATGAGGAATGCATTTGGGTATTGCCCATGGGGGACAATAGGAGGAGGCTTTTGACCCAAATAACTGTCTACTGGGGTGTCAAGGGAGAGGCCTGTAATATGCCAGAAGCCAAACCCCTGAGCCAGTTCATCTCTATTGTTCTATGTTTTTGACAAGGAAAGCTATGATTTTATGTCATTACTATCATGCTGCTCTAGTATTTCTCAGCAAGTACACAGAAAAGAAAATTAAATGGTCCCTGATACCCCTAAATCCTTGGAGAATCCCAATTGCTTTTGCTAATCTCACTGCATCTGACTGCACACCCAGCCGGAAGCCCCCTGGAGCCAGACCCAAGCCTCCCCTCCATGAGTTTTGTTCACTCAAGTAAGGCCGCAGGTGAGGTGATGGGGGTGGCTGGAGTGCGAGGGTGTGGGTGGGGTATGTTGCAACTTAGGAGGCGGGAGAATTGTAGACTGGGGATACCTAAGGGTGCTGTATGGGGCTGAGATCTGCCCTTTGCAGAAGCAGATCCCATCAGGAGAGACTCTGGGAAAGATGGCCCTGGGGAGGGACAAGTGATGCTTACCTGCCAAGAGGCACAGGGCAAGGAAGAGTTTGTGCCTGGGAACCTTCCAGGTTCCTCTTCTAACCATAAGAGGTTGGTGACACAGACCTCCTTCCAGCACTGATGACAAATAGCCATGTGGCCAGTAGGGGTGGAGGGACACCCACACCACCAAGGGCTCAGGGCAATGTCTTCAGAGCCTGAACCTTCCTCTCATGCTGCTATGTGAACACCACAACACCCCAACAGGAAATTGTTAATATCACCACTGTGATATTATGTTCATGTGTGGAAACCGAGACAGGCAGTGGAGACTCCCTGCATCAGGTGACACCGGTAGTAAGTGACAGACGTGAAAATTTAAAGGTACTATAACGTCTACCTGCCCGACTCAGGCTTAAGGCTTCCATTGCCTCCTCGTCTCAGGACAGAGTCAGGAGACCTCAGTCTGAGCCCCAGATAGTGCAGGCTAATGTGTGAATACCGAGCCTCACTTTGTCAGTAAAATGACAGAGGACCAGATGGGACCAGGTGTGTAAGGGTGCCTGGTACAGTAGGGGGAGGCTGCTGTCACTGCCTCCACTGCTGCTGCCGGAGTTACCTTTGATGTTTTGGTTGTTTGTAGTTACACCATTGCTGGCTTTGGATCTGCACTGTGTCCACTCCAGGTGCAACCTGGAGGTTCCAGGCACACAAGCCTGTCTGTTGGGCCTGTCCTGACTTCTTGTCACGGCTGGGATCTCCTTCAAATCTGGGGGGAGTGGTTCTCAAAGTCTGGTCCTCAAACCGTCAGCAGCATCAGCTCCTAGAACAGTGTTAGGAATGCAGATTCCCAGGCCCCACCACAGACCTCCTGCATCAGAAACTCAGGGGGCTGAGGCTTTAGGGGCTGATTTAACAAGCCTTCCAGGTTATCGTGGTACACCTTGAAAATCTGAGAGCTACTGCCCTACAGAAAATTACTACTGCCTTAGAGCTGGCACTAGCACTGATGTTACTGCTGCTGTGGGAGTACCACTTCCCTGTAGAAAACAACTGCCAGCACCTTAAAGCCACTCACACCTTCAGAGTGGCCTTGAGAAAGATTTGGGGTCAAGAATGATGAGCAAGAACACCACGTAAGAGGATAGTGAACTAGTCCGCATGCAAGATGTGGAGAGCCTATGTCAGGCTGTGACAGGAGCGAAACAGAAAGAAAAAAACAGGTTTAAGAAACACTTAGAGGTACAAAGTAAAATGATGATGCCAGAAAAGCAGCTTCTTAAAAATAGCATTTTCCAGTCTCACTCTGGACTAACTGAATGAGAATCTCAGGGGTTCGAGACCCAGGTATCCACGGTCTTAAAATGCCACCCACCAGGTGATTCCCAGTGTGCACCAGGGTTGAGAGCCACCGCCCTAGGCCATGCCACTCAAAAGTCCTCAGACCAGCAGTACCCATAGCTCTGGGAGTGCATCAGAAAGGCAGAGCCTTGGCACCACCCAGACCTACTGAACCATAGTTCGCAGGTGATTTCTTGCACATTGAAGTGTGGGAAATGGAAAGGCTTAGAGTTCAGCTAGCTCAGTAACTTTCAGTCAACCTGCACCTGCCCCATGAACTCAGAATGTCTGGGTGGGGCCCAGAAAAGCTCCTGAAGAGATTCTGATGTAATGCAAGGCTGAGACCCTTGGACCTCATCTGACCCCAGATCACTGGGGAGTTACTTAGGATCTCACCTGGGGCCAGTCATCTCTTCCATAGGCACCGAGTGTCCACGATGTTTGGGGCACTATGGGGTGGCAGGTGGAGGATCACAGGTGAGTCAGACAGGGAACCTGCTCCTGGGGAGCTCACAGTGCTATGGGGAAGCAAGACAAGGACACCAATACCTGTGTGCAGGTACCACTCATGAGTGCAAAGTGCTGCAGCACCAGGGAGGAAGCCACCGTGCGCAGAGGGGGCCGAGGAGTGCTGCAGGGAGGAGGTGGCTGGAGAGCCGGTGTTACAGGAGGAGTCCTCTCCACTCTCTGGGCATGACGAGACGAGGAGGACATTCCACAGTGAGAAACCAGGCAGCGGCTGTGTGCTTATGGCATGGGAGGAGAGTAGCATCTTAGAATTATTCTCTACATTAGAATTGCCTATCGCAGATACCCATATTATAGCTTCACATAGTGTGGTGGTTAATGTGTTATCATATTGTGACATTTGCCATTTTCCAGCCACCCACCCATTCCTGGCAGTCACTGGCCCAGCCTGGGGTCCCCTGCTCTTTATCACACAAGTGCTTGAGCTCCTTGTTGAGGTGAGGGTCACCTGTCCAGTCAGAGGCCAGGAGGAAAGGTTCCCTTTTAAGACCCTACTCTAGGCAGTCTTGGCCTGAAAGAGTTGCAAGAAGCTCACACCCTAAGACCCTCTGCGCACTGTTGTGGCTAGTCCTGCCGCTAGAAGATGTTCCTCCAGGGCCAGGTGCAAGATTTGTGACTTTTCAAAGGAGCCGCTAATGCTCCAGCGAAACCTTGCACTGATCTGGGCTCCTGGAGGCTTCCTGCTTCCACCCTCCCAACTCTTCCATCACTACTCCCTTAGCCTGCCCAGTGCGGGCGTCTGTCCCACTCTAGGCACTGCTGATGGAATGATGCCCCCAGTCAGAGGGTGCATAAAAGAGAGTTAAGAAAAACGATGATTATAAAAAGTCCTTTTTATAGGTCTTAGCTCAGGCTAAGTCCTACTTACTTGAGTAAGCATTTTAGTTCTCATAACTCCTCTCTCAAGTAGGTGCTATTCTTACTCTCATTTCACAGATGAGGACATTGGTATTGGGAGAGATTTAGTAACTTGTCCTCTGTCCTACAGCAGAGCTTGGATTTTAATCCATCTGTCCAAATCTAGAACCCATGTGCTTGCACAGAATGATAAATTGCTCATCCTAGTAAGATAGCAAGCCTGGGAGTGGAAGAAATATTCAGTGGCTGTGATGCCTGAGCCCACAGGCAGGGTGGAGAGCTGGGCCTGGGGCTGGGGCTGGGGCTGGGGCCCTCGGATGTGGGGGAAAAAGGGCTGAGTCTTCCATTTTCAATGTGAAGTGTTGATATCTGGTTATGTTGACCTAGGTCCAAAGTTGAAGAACTTAAACCCGAAGAAATTCAGCATTCATGACCAGGATCACAAAGTACTGGTCCTGGACTCTGGGAATCTCATAGCAGTTCCAGATAAAAGCTACATACACCCAGGTGATTCTCAGTTTTGACTGTGTTTTCTATCCCCACCCAGCAGGGGTAAGGCCTCCCTCCAGGTGGGCTCAGCTGATGCTAGACCATGCCCCAGCTCCAGCAGGTGGTGGAAGTGGGGAGGAGAGGCCCCAGAGACTTGGGCATCAGATGGAAGGTCTCTAGCTATGACCAGATTTAAAAGGACTATTTCTGGAAGGGTGGGGAAAAAAGAAGGAGCCAGACACTTAGGTTGGAACAAGGGGAGGCTTAAATCAGTGTGATGGAGGGAGATGTGGACCACAGAGTCAAGGGGAGAAGGACTGCATGTTAGGCCTGAAACCCAGCAGACAGGAGGGACCTTTCCCTCCTCTGAGAACCCAGCCATGTTCTGACTGTCTTTTTCCAGAGATCTTCTTTATGTTACCCACATCCTTGAGCTCAGCCTCTGCAGAGAAAGGAAGTCCTATTCTCTTGGGGGTCTCTAAAGGAGAGTTTTGTCTCTACTGTGACAAGGATAAAGGACAGAGTCATCCATCCCTTCAGCTGAAGGTGAGAGTTCTAGCTCAATTTCCTGTGCCTTTGGCTACCCCAAAGTAAAAGGCCAAGATCCTCAATGTCTCTTGCTTTCCTGCAAATTCTTATCTTGGCCAATATAACAGAGACATCCACCTTTCTGGAAGCACCAGGCAGAAGAGTCCCATACCTTCCTCTCTGGTTCCTTGCCTCTTCTAGGGAAGGAGGAGGGACTCCACACAGCAGGGAAACAATGAAGAACTGAGAACCCTTTCTCCTCTCCTGGGCTCATGGGTCCTGGCCCTGGATGGACAGCACTCCCCTCCTGCTGTGGCCTTCCATGTGGTAGGCAGCACACTTGGGCCAGGACCCTGGTGTCTGCTGCAGGGTAGGAGGGTGTGAGGGAGCACTCGGAGGGCAGTGTGTCTGCTCTGCAAATTTAGTCCCATATAGAGCATCCTTTCACTTGAGGGGAGAAATCTTACAAAGCCCAGTTGGATGCAGATCTAAGCCATATTCTCTAACCTAACTTTAAAAACTATAGAGCTGAGATTTTGGTGTCCATCTGACTCTTACATCTCTCTCAATTTATTTTTAATTTGGGGGACAAGAGGGCATAGAAAAGAAGGCATGATTACTTATCATCTCTTAAATTCCAGTTCCAAGGCTGACATGCCGTCTTCCCCAAGGACAATCTGCCTTCTCTCTTTTCTTCCTCTCCTGTGTAAAGGCCTGGAGGATAAGCACATGTGCTGGGTTTTTCTCCCTCTCAAAGCCTGTCTGTATAATTAATCTCTTTTACCTCACAGAAGAAGAAACTGATGAAGCTGGCTGATCAAAAGGAATCAGCACGCCGGCCCTTCATCTTTTATAGGACTCAAGTGGCCTCCCACAACTTGCTGGAGTCAGTGGCTCACCCCGGATGGTTCATCTGCACCTCCTGCAATTGTAATGAACCTGTTGGGGTGACAGATAAACATGAGCACAAGAAACACATTGAATTTTCATTTCATCCAGTTTGCAAAGCTGAAATGAGCCCCAGTGAGGTCAGCGATTAGGAGACTGCCCCATTGAATGCCTTCCTCACTAATTGGCCTAATGATGTAAAAACTGAAATCCTGCTCACTAACCTTTATGTCAGTGTGTTTCATTTCTCATTCATACTTTAAGGATTTGTGTTTTTAGGAAATAGCAAGAAGGTTTTTTAATTAGAAAGTTCTGGGTTGGAAAGAGCCCAGCTTCTGCTTGTATACTGCTACTCTGAACCATCAGACATCCATGTGCATGTCATATGCCATGATATGGCCAGTCTGAGTGTGATACTCGCAATAAGAAGGAGCATCTGGACGCATGGTATGCTCCAGAATTAGTCCTTCCTACTGAGGTTTGGTAGATGCTGAGGGCATTGATCCTGGGGCAGAAGTGGCTGAGTCCGTGATTAAGGCACAGTGTGCAAGAAAGAAATGCAACAGCCACCATTCAGCTAAGTGATAACAAAAAAGGGGTAGTTGGGTCTCAGATAAGGAGCAGGGTGATCTTACTTGTGGAAAGGCACAAAGACAAGGAATCTGGGTCAGATGATAGGAGACCAGCCAGTCAGTGGCTGGGAGACCTGTTAACAAGGGAACAGTCATATCACTAAGCAGGGCTCCGATCCTCACAATGGGGCATAGGAAGGCTGGCCGAATGGAAATCAGGGACTGGAAACAGAATGAGGGCGTGGAGACAGGGGACCAAGGCTTGGAAATTAGTTTATTAGTTTTAGCTCTTCAGTTACAAGCAACGATAATCACTTCTAGCTTATTTAAGCAAAAAGTATACTACAAAAGGAGCTTTCTAGAAGGACATTGGTTGTATTTATTTCTTACTGCTGCTGTAACAAATTACCACCAACTTAGTGGTTTAAACAACGCAATGTCTTATCTTGCAATTATGGAGGTCAGTGTGGAATGTGTCTCACTGGGCCAAAATCAAAGTATCAGCAGGATTGCATTGCTTTGGGATGCTCTAGAGAAGAGTCAATTTCCTTGCCTTTTCCAGCTTCCAGAGGCCACCTGCATTTCTTGGCTAGTGGCCCACTCCCATCTTCACTGCTTGGGTTTTTCTCACACTACTTTACTCTGACTCTCCTGCCTTCCTCTTTCACATATAAGAACGCTTGCAATTTATATCAGGCCCACTTCAATATCCAGGATACTCCCCCGTCTCAAAGAGGCTTAACTTTAATCACGAAGTCCTTTTTGCTATTTAAGGTAACATATTCACAGGGTCTGGGATTAGAATGTGGACATTTTCGGGGTGCCGTTATTCTGCCTATCATGTGAAGTAACTTTCAAAATGGAAAGACATGCTGAAGAATAAGAGTCAGAGATTTCTGACAGGCCAGAAATGACAGAACCCAGAAAACGCTGGTCCCACCACTCAGATGGGTAAGAGCCAATCATGCTTTTTGTCAGTTAGCAAAAGATTGAGATTCCAAGCAGAGCATGTGACTGGCCTAGTTTGTGTCATGTGTCAACTCCTTTGGCAATGAAAGGCAGCACACGTTGATGAACACTCCCTCCGAGACTGTATCCCACGAGGCCAGTGATGTTCCTCAAAGCAGAGGTGGAGAGCTAATCCCAGGAGAAAGGTGTGTGGGTGGTGGGCAGGAAGACAAAACTCAGCCATAAAGGAGGAGTAGGGACAGCACCCCAGGCACAGAGGCTCAAGTGAGATGACACGCATGGGAAGAGCTCTCACAAGGGTGGTTGCTTATGTTTCTGATCCTGATGATGATGATGGTGATTAACACCAGCAGAGTGACAAAAAAGTACATACTATATTTAGAGGATGTTTCCAACATGGAGAAATGGTAAATATTCAAGGTGATGAATACTTCAAACACTACCTTGATCGTTACACGTTCTGTGCATGTAATAAATACTCACATATATGCCACAATATGTGAAATATTATGTATCACTATATAAAAGAAAAAAATGTGACCAGGTGACACTGATACTTTGGAGAAGAAGGCATGTCTTCTTGTAATATCACAAAAGATATGTCTCTTTGTAATATCACAAAACTGTTTTCATGACAAAGACACAGCTATTCAAATTAATCCGAGTCAGGGCTGTCTCAAGGCAGTGAGGCCTCTGGTTCCCTTACAGACTAGCAGAAAGGAAATGGGGCTTACTGACCATGACCTTGAAGAGGCTGACCATGCAGGCTACATGGAGACATGGACAGCCTGCGCTCGGTCCTGCTCCATCCTCTTCCAACCTGGAAGTCAGGTTGGGGAGTCACTCTGGTGTGGGTCACTCGTGCTTCCAGTGAGCCTCCACCAAGAGAGCAAATGCACCAGCACCTTACCGAAGCACAGGCCCTGTGTATTGCTGACTTCTTCGTCAGAAGGCTCAGGATGTCACGAAAGGCATGGTTGTGGTGATCGCATATGTGTGCTACCCCGTTTAATACTGCAAACTTTTCTCACCACAGCACTACTGACTCCCCTTTACCCAGTCTGATTTTTCTCACTCTCTCATGCTATATAGTTTGCTTCTCACATTTATTGTTTGTGTCTCCTGCTAGCATGTAAGTCCCACAAGTGCTTTGCTCTCTGATGTATCCCAAGAACCCACTGCAGTGCCTGGTACTTGTAGGAACTCCCTAAGATTTTTATAAATGAAGAAAGGAAGAAAAGAGGAGGGAGGGAGAAAGGAAAGGAAGGCTTCTGTTTAAATAATGGTCTTCTTATTTATATAGTAATATGACTTCCCCCTGTAAAGCAGATGCATTTTGGAAAATGTGTATAAATAAACTCAGGTGGTTTGAATTTCATTTTCCTAATCGTAATTGTAATCACGGGTTTTTATGTTTAGTGAAAGTTTTGGCCCTTATGCGTTACACCTGAGAATCCCAAAGTATTGCTTTGTGAGGGCTCCCATAAAGAACCATCAACTGGGTGGCTTAAAACAACAGAAATTTATTGTTTCCTGGTTCAGGAGGCCAAAGTCTGAACTCCAGGTGTTTGTTCATTCTGAGAACTCTGAGAGAGAATCTGTTCCAGGCCTCTCTTCAGTTTGTGATAGCTCCAGGGGTTCCTCGGCTGATGGAATCTTCACATGGCTGTCTTCTCTCTGTGTTTCTGTATGTATATTTCCCCTGTAAGGACACAGTCATACTGAATTAGGGCTCACTCAAATGACTTTATCTTAAGTTGATTGTATCTGTAAGGACTACATTTCCAAGTAAGGTCACGTTCACAACTACTGTGGGGTAGGACTTCAACATATCTTTTGGGGGATCATAATTCAACTCATAATACCAAACATTATAACTGTTCATCTCATGAAGTTTAATGTCTCTCAAAAGGTGATCTCAGGGCATTTGATCTGCAGCAGAAACTCCCATAGGAAACATTCCAACCAGAGGCTCCTTTCACAGCTGGTCACTCTTCCTACTCTGTCCGAGGTCCTGGGGCAGGGCAAGGCAGGTGGGACAAGAGGAAGAGTGTCTTGGGAGTAGAAAGAGAAGACCCTTATTCACCCTGCACTCTGTTCGAGAATGAGCTACCCAGCATAGACCATAATAAATAGCTTTATGAGTGGTGGATTCCAAACATTTTTTGATCCCAGTTATCCTAATCAATTAAACAAAGTCTAGGACATGACTTGAAATGTGGGCATTGGTACATTATGAAACTTACACAGAATTCAAAAATTTACAAGGGCTAAATAAAATAGGAGCTGACATCTAATATTTTCTCCCCATATTCCCATGCACTGTCTGGTTCAACCAACCCCAACCCTCACTCTCATCCTGGTGGACACGTGCCTAATGGTGTGAACAGCTGGTTCTTAGGGGGTGGTGAGGGTGAATATACAGCTTTTGCCAATTTCCATGGTTTAACTACTCCAAATATGGCCAGTTTCAAGCTGTCAATATGGCACCGACACAGAATTTGGAAGAGATGTTAACAATTGGCTATTGCAAGCTGATATAAGCTAGCCCCAGTACATCACCAACACCACCTTTGAAATCCTTGTGTTAGTGCAGGGGTTGGCAAACTGCAGCCTAAAGGCCAAATACAGTTTATTTCCTGTTTTGTGTGATTTGCTAACACAGCCCTGCTGTCAATGACCTTCTTTGTGCTGTAATAATAGAGCATGTGGCAGGATATATAGAATCTGGCACTTTATGAAAAGCGCTGACTCCTGCTCTGTAGGACAAGAGGCCAGATTGTCTTCAGCTTCCAAACATTCATCCCTGAGTCATTCTGGAACCTGAAGCACAGTTTCCACCAGAGGGCTGCGATGCGTGATAGTTAGGTTTTCCACCTCTCACCCAAAAGTCTACTCAATTTTTTACTGCAAAAATATGTTATCATTATTTTTTACTTAGCCCATCTTCCCTTAACAATTTGCCATAGGAAAATGCATTCCAAATTCCAACTAATCAGAGGACTTGGAGCCTCTGGACACCTCCTTGTTCCTTGCCCACAGCCCCTTGCAGAAGTTTGCTTCATCAGAGAGGTTCCATGCAGGGTATCAGGACAGGATGAGAGGTCAGTTGCAGCAAGGGGGCAGGGAGAGATTCTCTCTGCTGACCATGCAGAGGAGACTGTTCAGCACACTCTCATAGTCCTGGTAATTTCTAATCTATAAGAGAATTTTCGCATGCATTGGGTAATTGTCACATCAGCACAACACTGTGAGGAAGGCAGGGTGAGAATTTGTGTGCCCATTTTATAGGTGAGAAAATAGATGCAGAGGTATCAAGTAACTTGACCACAGTCATGTGGCTTTTAAATGGCAGACTTGCAGGTGTTGTGACTCATAGTCCAGAGTTCTTTGCACTGCTCCTGAAGTGGTAAAACTCTACTATGCTTTAAGACTCACTTGGGGAGCTTCGTAAAAAGGGAGATTGTGCAACCTGAGATTCTTGTTCAACTGTTTTGGGATGTAGCTCAGGGATCTAGCTGCCTAAAAAAAACTCCCAAGTAATTCTGATGCAAGCAGTTCTTTCTTGTCCACCCTTTGAAGAAACACTGCCTCCTCCCATATATTTCTTTTTTGTGTGTGCATTTTAGGTTTTGGGGTACATGTGAGGAACATGCAAGATTGTTGCATAGGTACACACATGGCAGTGTGATGTGCTGCCTCTATACCCATCACTTATATCTGGCATTTCTCCCCATGCTGTCTCTCCCCAACTCCCCACACCCCTCTGTTCTTCCCCTATTTCCCCCCAACAGACCCCAGTGTGTAATGCTCCCCTCCTTGTGTCCATGTGTTCTCATTGTTCAACACTCACCTATGAGTGAGAACACGTGGTGTTTGATTTTCTGTTCTTGTGTCAGTTTGCTGAGAATGATGGTTTCCAGGTTCTTCCATGTCCCTAGAAAGGACACGAACTCATCGTTTTTGATGGCTGCATAATATTCCATGGTGTATATGTGCCACATTTTCCCTGTCCAGTCTATCATCGATGGGCATTTGGGTTGGTTCCAGGTCTTTGCTATTGTAAACAGTGCTGCAATGAACATTCGTGTGCACGTGTCCTTATAGTAGAATGATTTATAATCCTTTGGATATATACCCAGTAATGGGATTGCTGGGCCAAATGGAATTTCTATTTCTAGGTCCTTGAGGAATCACCACACTGTCTTCCACAATGGTTGAACTAATTTACACTCCCACCAACAGTGTAAAAGTGTTCCTATTTCTCCACAACCTCTCCAGCATCTATTGTCTCCAGATTTTTTAATGATCACCATTCTAACTGGCGTGAGGTGGTATCTCAATGCAGTTTTGATATGCATTTCTCTAATGATCAGTGATGATGAGCATTTTTTCATATGTTTGTTGGCCTCATGTATGTCTTCTTTTGTGAAGTGTCTGTTGATGTCCTTTGCCCACTTTTGAATGGGCTTGTTTTTTGTTGTTGTAAATCTGTTTTAGTTCTTTGTAGATGCTGGATATCAGCCCTTTGTCAGATGGGTAGATTGCAAAAATTTTTTCCCATTCTGTTGGTTGCCAATTCACTCTAATGACTGTTTCTTTTGCTGTGCAGAAGCTGTGGAGTTTGATTAGGTCCCATTTGTGTATTTTGGCTTTTGTTGCCAATGCTTTTGGTGTTTTGGTCATGAAGTCCTTGCCTACGCCTATGTCCTGAATGGTTTTGCCTAGGTTTTCTTCTAGGGATTTTATGGTATTAGGTCTTATGTTTAAGTCTTTAATCCATCTGGAGTTAATTTTAGTGTAAGGTGTCAGGAAGGAGTCCAGTGTACATGGCTAGCCAGTTTTCCCCTCCCATGTATTTCATTAGAAAATGGTGACATGCTTTTTAGACTGAGAACTATTTCTGTGTGACTGGACATCAGTGCCCATTGCACTAGCTTTCAGTCTAGGCTTTTACACACATGATAAGAGATGTCCTACTCCAGATGATACGAGTCTGAACCATGGAAAAATTCCATTGTGTGGCACATCCGATGGCTATGCACTGTCCCCAGTCGTGAGGCACCCAGCAAAGACAGCAGCTGGGAGAGCCTTATTTACATACAGTGGGAGAGTGTGGGCTAGACTGCTGAGCCCTCTGCAGTTTACTCTGTGTCAGGCAATAAGGGTGAAAGGCTGAGCAGATCCCGGCGAAGACCGCATCCTCCAGGGAGACAGATGTCAGTCAGGCCAACCTAAAGTGTAGATGGAGAAGCAGTGCCCAGACATGACCGGGAGTGTGTCCAACCAGGAAATCAGAGGCAGAAGAGATACCTCAGCAACATCTGTTCATTTTCTCCTCTTATATTTATATGTAGATATTTATGAACAGCATATAATTTTGTTTTGTGTGTTTTAAGAAGTTTATAAGTTTGAAATGTAAAGTGCGTACTGTATGTATTGTTTCCATTATTTTGTTTTTTATACTTATCCACACTGACATTGTAATATAACAAACCCCTCTACAAAAAGAAAAACCTGAAATAAAAGTCTCCCTTTAAGAAGGGAATTGGCTGTAATTGAAAGGAAACTATGAAGAATATACCCTGAACATAAAAAGGGCTGTGTTTAATCCTGGCACCAAGATGCACCTTTCTTCCTTGAGCTAATAAGAAAGCTGAAAGAGACAACAAATCCAAGATGGCGAAGTTAAATTCCATATTTGCTGGCAAAGCAGAAGGAAGTAAGGTTTTGCAAGGAAGCACCCAGTGAATAGTGCAGAGCAGTAGCTGGCCCCTTTCAGGTGGATGCAGTAAGCAGGAGTCAGTGAGGTAGAGATCCTTTGAGAGGAGGCAGTCATTAACCAGGAAAACGCTGCACTGCATCCTGGCCACACCAAACCCTTGGACAATGGTGCTTGGAGTGCTTTCCAGCTCTTAAGGCTTGTGATTTCTTTCTCCTACTCTTCACCCATGATTATTAAATCTTCTCCTACAGAGCTGAACAACAAAGCCATGATTTCCTGCCTCCTCCTGGTGTGGTCACAAGGCATAGACATGACCCGGAACATGTAGGTGTCTTCAAAAGCTGAACAAGTTACTAAATTTCAAATCTCATTTCACTCATCAGTAAAATGGGGATAATAAAACCTATTTTACATAGAGTAGATAGGAAGAGTAAAGAGGGATTCAACGAAAGTTCATTAGTATCATTTGTAGTAGCAGTATTGATAATATCATTATCATTATTAGTTGCAGCATTGATAATCCTCTTTTGTGTGCACTCTCACTGGTAGGCCCAGGCCATCAGCAATGCCCAGGGTGTCATGGATCTCTGCTGCATCGGACACCAGCTGTGCCAATGGTGAGGACAGTAGAAGGGTGAAAAGCTCCTTCCACCCTAATCCTGTTCCAGCTAGTCCTCAACTTGGTCTGGTGTCTGAGCCCTGCCTCCAGAGTCAAGTCCCACGCCCTACCTCATAAGGAGAAATGTAAATAAATGGAATAGAATTGAGAGTGCAGAAATAAATTGATACATCTGTGATCAACTGATTTTCAACAAATGTGCCAAGAACATTCAATGAGGGAAAGAATCATTTTCTCAAGAAATGGTGCTGGATAACCACCTGCGAAGGAATACAACTGGGCCCTCATCTCACACCATATACAGAAATTAACTCAAAATGGCTCAAACACTTAAATGTAAGAGCTAAAACTATAATATTCTTAGAAGAAAACAGGGATATATCTTTATGATCTTGGATTTGGTGGTTGATTTTTAGATGACACTAAAAGCACAAACAACAAAAGAAAGAAAGTAGAAAATTGGGCCTAATCAAAAAACTTTTAGGCTGAGTGCAGTGGCTTATACCTGTAATCCCAGCACTTTGGGAGGCTGAGGCAGGAGGATCCCTTGAGCTCAGGAATTTGAGAGCATCCTGGGCAACGGGGTGAGACCCTGTTTCTACAAAGAAAAAAAAATTACCTGGTGTGGTGCACACTTGTAATCCCAGCTACTTGGGAGGCTGAGGTGGCAGGATTGTTTGAGCCTGGGAAGCTGAGGCTACAGTGAGCCGAGATCGTGCCACTGCACTCCAGCTGGGGTAACAGGGAAAGACCTTGTCATAAATAAATAAATAAATAAATAAATAAATAAATAAATATCTCTTGATCTTACCTTCAGAGACTGACTCAACTAACTGGTCTGGGTTGGAGCCCAGCTATTGGTATTTTTTGAAAGTTCTCCAGGTGATTTTATTGTACAGCCAAGGTTGAGAATCACTGTATCATAAGGTTGGGCTCCTAACTGGAAACAGTTTGCACCATCAGGTGTCACAGCATTCTGATAATAGTTAAGATTTCCTCCTCGATTTTCTGATATTGGATGAGTCATGTTTACAAGTTTTTACCAAGAGATAAACTATCTTTCTGCCTTTACTTTCTTTCTTATACTTTTCTCATCCCAGAGCCCTTTGGAACTTCCACTGGGAGATGAATCTAGAAAGTGACTCTGTTGGATACAACAGAGAGTAACGTTGGTCTGTTTGTGCCAGATCCAGTTGGTGCTAGTGGTGAGACAGCACCTCCCTGAAATCCTCTCCTCTCCCATCAGATTCAGTCTCCCATTTACATCATGCACAATCATTACTATGGGGTTTTGTCGCCTTGCTGGGGCATTTGAAGGTCACATGTATACCAAGTACTACTTCTGAACCATGACTCCCGAGTGTGGACTGTAGGACACCTCAGCACACTCACGAGGTGTCACGGGATATTTAAATACTTTGAGGAAAACACAGTGGCATCTTCAGGCCCATGAAAACCATTTCCATTAAATTGTTTCAACCCAGTTACTTAAGAAGTAGAACTGTCAGGTATTTCCTTTGGCTTAAAGTACCCTGTGAAGGCATTCCTGGGACACTAAGGGTATCATGAACTGACAGAGTTTGGGAACCCCTGCTTTAGAAGCTGGATGTAGCATGCCTTGGGCACAGCACTACCTTGGGGTCAGCAAATCCTTTTGATGGTGCATTTAGGTGTAGGAAGACAGTTCTTAGAGTGGGACTGGGATGTGCCAGGAAATAGTATAAGATAGAAAGTAAGGATAGAGGGAACCAGGTTGAGCTGCCCAGTAAAGACATGGCAGTTTGGCAGGGTGTAGTGGCTCACTTCTATAATCCTAGTATTTTGGGAGTCTGAAGCGGGAGGATTGCTTGAGGTCAGGCCTTTGAGATTAGCCTGGGAAACATAACAAGACCTCTAGAAAAAATTAAAAAATTTAGCCAGATGTGGTGGCATGCCCCTGTAGTCCCAGCTACCTGACAGGCTGAAGTCGAAGGATCACTTGAGCTAAGGAGGGTGAGGCTACAGTGAGCCATGACTGTGCTACTGCACTCCAGCCTGGGGGACAGAATGAGAACCTGTCTCAAAAATAAATAAGTAAATAAATAGTGGCCATGGCATCCCTAGAAAGACAAGGGCCACAGAATAGGTAGAAGCCAAGGGAAACGAGAAGTGAGGGAGTCCCTGGGGCTGGAACCGGGGGAGCAGGATGGCCTCTGAGAAGTTCCTGATAGCAGTGTCACTGACGTGTCTGATGTTTGGTGGTAATTGTCTGCTGGGCCCACGTCATCCCTTATATCTGCTAGCTCCTTGCTAGTCAAAGTGTGGTCTGGGGATCAGTGGCATTAGTATCACTTGAGAACTTGTCAGAGATACAGAATCTAGGGCCCCACCCCAGCCCCAGAAATAGAACCTGCATTTTTTAATTGCATTTTAGGTTTTGGGGTACATGTAAAGAACATGCAAGATTGTTGCATAGGTACACACATGGCAGTGTGATTTGTTGCCTTCCTCCCCATCACCTAAATCTGGCATTTCTCCCCATGCTATCTCTCCCCAACTCCCTACCCTCCACTGTCCCTCCCCTATTTCCCCCTGACAGACTCCAGTGTGTGATACTCCCCTCCCTGTGTCCATGTGTTCCTATTGTTCGACACTCACCTATGAGTGAGAACATGCGGTGTTTGATTTTCTGTTCTTGTGTCAATTTGCTGAGAATGATGGTTTCCAGGTTCACCCACGTCCCTACAAAGGAAATAAACTCATCATTTTTGATGGCTGCATAATATTCCATGGTGTATATGTGCCACATTTTTCCTGTCCAGTCTATCATCGATGGGCATTTCGGTTGGCAGAACCTGCATTTTAACAAGCACCTCAGGTGATTCTCACACACACTGGCATTTGAGAAGCACTGGGCTAGATGACAGGTTCTCAAGCGTGGCTGACATTGAAATATCTAAAGGAGTTTGGAAAGATACTCAAGCCTTGGCTCCACTGCCAGAGAGTCATACTGAATTAATCCAGGGAGCAGGCTTGGCATCAGGCTGTTTAAAAGTCCTCCAGGTGTTTCTAAAGCCAGGTTTGAGGAATTACTGGGTTGCTATAAATGTTTTTTGAGAGTGTTGTGTGTGTGTGTGTGTGTGTGTGTGTGTAAGTTCTGGGTCAGTTTGGCACCAACACAGGAAACAGTTGAAATATGTGAGCCATGAGAGAGAGGGCAGGAGATATAAGAAGTTAGTGACATGAGAGGTACTCTTGAGGTGTTATGAAATAGGATAGAGCAAACTGGGTTTTCCACCATATGTTGGACAGGGGTTTAAGTAAATTTCTACTTAAAAATTACAAACAGGATAACCCCAAACCCGCAGGACTTGGAATCATCTAGGTGACTGATACTCAGTTACAAACATAATTGGTCACAAGGCTGATGAAATTCACAACAGGCCTTCAGATGGTATGCACTCAAGTGATATCCACAAGTCCGCCTAAAGAAATGCTATATTCAGACATTTGGCATCAAACTCCAGCGAGCAAAGATAGTCCAAAGCAGTGGGTTTCAAAAACATTTTCCTAAGACAAGTTCTCTATTTGCCTTCAATAACAGTCATCCCAGCCCCTGGAATAGAGGAGCAAATGACACCACTGGTGTCCTATCACAGTTCACCAAGATATTATGCTCTCACGCTCCATTTTCTCCCTATGTCTATATCACTAATAACTCATCGGTTTCTGGTGCAAGCCCTCCTGGGAGAAAAAGTCTGCTCTTGTACCTTGGAGCAAGTTGCTAAGAGTAGGTATTGAGGATAAAATCTGGAAAGTTAGAAAAGCTATTAGGAGGTGATCCTTCTAGTTGAAAACACAGCCTGACCAAGGCAATGATACTGTTTCATCTTCCCAGCCACACAGGTTCATAGCTAAGGAAGACATTTGGGCCAGAAGTTGGGAAAGACCAAAATTACTGGTGCCACAGCCCAGAGAGGTATTCCAGTAATCTGAGGGTGAGGACCACATACCTGCTTTAGGGATGTACAGTGTTGACAGCTGTGAATGGATGCCTGGAGCTCTGGTGTGTGTTCTAGCACAATAATACCTGAGACTCTTGCATCACTGGGAATAATAAAATGGGGATGGATAGATATGAAATTATGATAGCAATAAGCAATCAGCTAATAGTGTCATTGATGGGACACATTAAAGATGACTGCAAATTCTTGACACTTTTCTCATTCAGAGGTGGGGTCTATGTTCCCTGCCCTTGACTTTGGGGTGGCTCTGTGATTGCTTGAACAATAGAATGTAGTGAAAATAATGCTGTAACCATTTCCACCCTCTTCCAGGTCTTAAGGAACTGGTAGCTTTTATTAATACCTTCTGTCTCTTGGAATAGTTATTCTTGCAACCCAGCCATCATACAGTGAGAAATTCTAAGCTGCCCCATTAAAAGGCCCACATGGTGATAAATTGGGGTCTTACGTAAAACTCTGGCTGTGCTCCTAGCTGACAATGAGTACCAACTTGTCACCAGGTGAGTGAACCACTTAGGACTGCTTCCTCCAGCCCCAGTTGATCAATGTGGAACAGAGTAGACCATCTCAGCCTAGCCCTGCCCAAATTGCAGAAATAAGAGCAAAATAATCCCCTAGGTTTTGGGCTGATTTGTTCCAGATTACTGAAACAGAATTTGGTACCAGGGGTGAGGTGCTACAGTAACGAAAGCTTAAGACATGTGACTTTGGCTTTGGGTCTGAGTGGCAGGTGGAAATTGTCAGTCCTCAAGGAAACTGTTAGGGAAGGTTGGAGGATAGTGAGGAAAATAGTATGGGAAGCAAGAGGAAAAATGATGCTTGCTATGTAGTGGTGGGAAGTTTAGCAAAATTCACCTGAAGTAATGTGGGAAATTGTAAGAACTCAGAATGATTTAAGAGTGTGTTTTATAGGTTCTTTAAGAAACTTTAAGGGCTGATTCCATGGAAGCCTCACATATGACCCAAGGGAGAGAAAGACTTCCTTGAAAAGAAACATAAGTGTGTTTTTTGGTCTAATGAAATTGACTATAAATGGATAATGGAAGACACTTTGAAGAATTGTGGTAGCTTACATTAGCAGATTTGGACCCAGGGATTGCTACGTTCTGGTGCCGAGCCCCTGAACTACTTCTTGGAGAAAGGCGTTATACCAAAGCTGTTAATATTTGGGCTACAGGGTGTATATCTGCAGAACTACTAATATCAGAACCAATAGTTCATCGTTGACAAGAAGACCTCAAAACTAGTAATCCTTATCACCATAACTGGCTGGACGGAATATTCAATGTAGTGGGATTTCCTGCAAATAAAGATTGGGAAGATGTAAAAAAGATGCCTGAACATTCAACATTAATGAAAGATTTTTGAAGAAACATGTGTACTAACTGCAGCCTTATCAAGTACATGGAAAAACATAAAGTTAAACCAGATAGTAAAGCATCCCACTTGTTTCAGCAGTTGCTTACCATGGACCCAATAAAGCGAATTCCCTCAGAACACGATTCCTGTTTCTTAGAAGACCCACTTCCTACATCAGACTTTTTTGCCAGTTGTGAAATCCCTTACCCAAAAGAAGAATTTTTAATGGAAGAAGAACCTGATGAAAAGGAGACAAAAAGAACCACCACCAGGAGCAGGGCAATAAACACACTAATGGAACTGGCCACCCAGGGAATCAAGACAACAGCCACACACAGGGACTCCTGTTGAAGAAAGGAAGGCTTGTTCCTCCTACCACTACCTCAGGTGGACTTATCATGGTCCCAGACTATCAGCGTTCCAATCCACATGTTGCCTAAATTCCAACCCTGGACCAAGCACATCACAGCCGCAGAGCAGCATGGGATACTCAGCTACCTCCCAGCAGCCTCCAGAGTACTCACATCAGACACATGAGTACTGAGCTGCATCGGAATCTTGTCAATGCACCGTTACGAATGCTGCAGGGCTGACTGTGCAGCTCTCTGTGGGAACCTAGTATAAGCCATGAGAACGTACTGTGCAACCACATCTTCCCAGTAGCCAAATTCCACCACTTTCCACAGATTGGGGTAGTGGCTTCCAGGTTGTCCCTATTTTGGAGTTAGACTTGAAAAGAAAGTGCTAGCACCGTTTGTGTACTGGATTTGCTACTTCCATAGTTTACTGGACGTGGGTCAGACTCACCAGTACCTTTGTTTCAGTGACAGTCTGTAGCAGTTGAAGCTGTGAATGTGCTAGGGACAAGCATTTGTCTTTGTATGTCACGAATTCTTTCAGTGTAATAACATTATCTGACCGATAGTACACACACAGACACAAGGTTTAACTGGTACTTGAAAACATACAGTGTGTGTTAACTCAATGAAATAACTAAGACCCAAAATGAGATTATTTGGGTATATCTTCCTTTTTAGTGTTTTACCAGTGGGTTGATTCATTTTCTGCATTCATCAGTGTTTTCTGATCAAGAATATTGCTTGGATTTTTCTGAAAGTACGAAAAGCCATACAGTTTCCTAGAAAGGTTTCAAAACTCCTAAAGATTAATTTTCAAGTTATAAGTTTGTTTTTATTGTCAATCTATGACTTGATTGGTATTAAAGCTGCTGGTTGATAGTAATTAAATATATCCTTATTGATAGAAACCTGTTTGGTTCAGCAAGCAAACTAAAATGATTGTCATAGAGGTTTATCTTTTCTGTTGGTGTTGCTGATTTGTGAGCATGCTTTAAGATGAAAAAAGCGTGAGCGGGCTGGGCACGATAGTTCATGCCTGTAATCCCAGCACTTTGGGAGGCCGAGGCAGGCTAATCACAAGGTCAGGAGTTCAAGATCAGCCTGGCCAACATGGTGAAACCCTGTCTCTAGTAGAAATACAAAAATCAGTGAGGCATGGTGGCGGATGCCTGTAATCCCAGCTACTCGGGAGGCTGAGGCAGGAGAATTGCTTGAACCTGGGAGGTAGAGGTTACAGTGAGATGAGATTGTACCACTGCACTCCAGCCTGGGTGACAGAGCAAGACTCTGTCTCAAAAAAAAAAAAAAAAAAAAAAAAAAAAAAGCATTAACGATAACTTCCTTAAAAAGGTGCAGCATCTGATTTAAATATTTTTGTCCTGATTTTAAAGATGGTTGGTGTAATGCTATTAAAATTTTGTTCAACATAGACACAGAGAGGGGAACAACACACGCCAGGGTCTGTTGGGAGGTGGTGAGGAGGGAGTACTTAAAGGACTGGTGAATAGATGCAGCAAACCACCATAGCACACAAATACCAGTGTGACACATCCGCGAGTTCTGCACGTTTATCCCGTTTTTTTTAGAAGAAATAGAAAAAAATAAAATAAAATTTTGTTCAGTGATTCTTCCTTTTTAAAACCTGTTTCCACATTGTTTACCATGCTCTTACTTCAGCAAAGGAGAATAAATAAGAGAGCCTTAGAATTTTTGAGGAAAAAAAAACCCTATAAGATACAATGTACTGTATCAAACTATTTTACATGAATGACACAAGTATTCTGAATAAAAAATAATTGAGCTTTGTTAAAAACAAGGTGTTATATAATAAATTTATTTTTCATAAATAAAAAAATTGTAGTAGATTAGACTGAAAGGAACAGAGAATTCAAAAAATTAAAAAGAGGCCTTTTTATTTTATTATATATATGCCATATTATATATGTATTTTATTATATATATGCCATATTTGCCATAATCGAATGAGGCTTTTGGGACCCTCGGGAGGTTGTGAGTATATTTTGCATAATGGAGGAATAGAAATAGATTGTACATAAAAGACAGATTGTGATAGATGCAAATTCCTTGACACTTCTCCCATTGAGCGATGTCCTCTACATGTTCTCCTCTTGAATCGGTGCAGGTTCTGTGACTGATATGGCAGAAATGAAGCTTTTGTCAGTTTCTGGGCTGAGATCTTAAGAGACGGTGAACTTTCACTGTTTCTCCACTCTTCCGTAGGTTGGGATACTTGCTCTTGGAATCCAATGCCATTCTGTAAAGAAGCCAATGCAGCCCCAAGAAGGGGCCATATGGAGAGGAATTGGGGTCAATAGCTCCCTGTCAATAGTAAGCGGCAACTTGCTGATTACTTGAGGGAGTCACCTTTGGAGTGACTCTCCAGTGTCAGTTATACTTGGTGACACTGTGGGAATGGAGGCAAGTTGTCCCCATTGAACCCTGCCCAAATCCCAGATTCTTGAACAAAATATATGAGTGCTGGTTTTTTTTTTTTTTTTTTTGAGATGGAGTCTCACTCTGTCACCCAGGCTGCAGTGCAGTGGCATGATTTCGGCTCACTGTAACCTCCACCTCCCGAGTTCAAGTGATTCTCCTGCCTCAGCCTCCCAAGTAGCTGGGATTACAGGAGTAGGCCACCACACCTGGCCATGAGTGCTGTTTCCAACTCCTGTTTTGGGATGGTTAGAAACACAACAGTAGATAGCAGAGATATTTTGATTTTTGTCATTTTTTGCTGTAACCATCTTCTACTGCATAAAAATCATCTAAAACATGTAAACAAGGTGGTTGCACATCCACTTCTACAACGAGCTGACCACAGAAAGTAGTCATGAGTGAGAGGGAAGGGGCAAAGAGCAGGTTAAATCAGGGAGTGAAGCTGAGCTCAGGGAAGATTTCTGCTCTTTTTCATTTTTCTGAACAATCAGGGAGTCCATGCAGAAGTGGACCCTCCCATCTCTTCTTCCAGGTGCTCATTTAGACTCATCTAACATCTCTCCCCACCTCCTCCCTGTACCCCTCTCCTTTAACACATGAAGCACCTTCTGGAGACTTCTCTCAACTAAGGCCCACCAGGGACTTACTTCTTTCTATGGCCTTTTTGCTATTTGATGATTTCATGGTCTTTATTTTTTTTTTGGCAAATATTCCTTAATGTTTTTAATTTTCAATTTGTTAGCACCATTATGTTTCATAATGCCAAAAACAGATGATCAATTTAGGAAAAAAAATTGATAAAGCAGTTAGGAACATATATAACAATGAATATTATTATGTACATTTACTGAGCGCATAACACATGTTAGGTTCTCTCTCTCTGTATTGCACTTAACTCTTACAACAGCCGCAGCACATAGATGAAGGAACAGGGGCTTTGAGGCTAAGTAAATTGCCCGGGATCCCATGACTGATAAGTGGGAGAGAGGCTGTAGTTTTCTGGCTCTAAGGCTGTGGTCCTAACTATTATTACTGTGCAATGTCTTAAGCACTATGAATGTTTAATGTCTATCCTTCCTGTCTTTTATGTGTGTGTGTATTGATAAATATAGACACATGCATTTAAAATTCATTTATAACCTATTTTTGTCACTAACAGTATATCTGCAATGCCTTTCTGTCACAGGATAGCCTTCTACAGATCATTTTTAACTACTGTATGATGTTCTATTGAAAGTGTAAAGATATTCAGAAAACTTCATGCTCTTTTCAGCGATTACAGGAGTTTTTAGTAAGGGGAGACCTGTCTTTGTTAGAACTTCTTGTTACTCTTCCCTGAGAATTGGGACTCCTCAAATTGTACTAAAATAACAAAATATGATTATTAAACTGTGCCTGAAAGAGAGTTTGTCCTGTTTATTATCCTGGCCTTTGTTTTGGTGAAGTCTGATATAGGTAAGGAATGAAGATTGGGCAGAGCAGGGGAGGAGGGAGGAGTAAAATAGTTATCAATAAGGAGGGACTAGACTGAAGCTAGTCAAGTTTTGGTTGGAAGTAAGGAGTGAGGGATGGAGGAAGGAGAGAGAGGGGAAGAGAAGGGTGGGGAAGAAAGAAGAAGCCATCTAGGGTTTCATGACTAGACTGAGGCATGGAAAAATGGTACAAGTGAGTGATGGAGTCATTATGCTGTTTTCTGTGGGGCTATATTGTAAACCCTCTCCACTTCCCCTGCAAGTCTCCAGCATCTTCTATATTGCTAAGACGTATTTCAGTCCAAGTGGTCACTCTTTGGGCATGGGAAGCTTGAAGGTGAGGAAAGAGGACAGCTTCCATATGGGTTATATGTGGACATGCTGCAATTCATTGAAGTGATTTCATATTGTTGGACATTTAGTTATACTCTATAATCTCAGCAGTAAGGTGGATATTTCTTTAGAATATAGCCTTTTAAGAGGATTCTAGGTTAAAGAGTAGACGCAGGGCTGAGCATCGTGGCTCACACCTGTAATCCCAGAACTTTGGGCAGATCATGAGGTCAGGAGTTCGAGACCAGCCTGGTCAACATGGTGAAACCCTGAAAATACAAAAATACAAACTACTGAAAATACAAAAATTAGCCTGGCACCATGGCAGGCACATGTAATCCCAGATGCTCAGGAGACTGAGGCAGGAGAATCATTTGAAACTGGAAGGCGGAGTTTGCAATGAGCTGAGATTGTGCCACTGCACTCCAGCCTGGGCAACAAAGCACAACCTTGTCTCAAAAATAAAAAAAAAGAGTAGGCGCAGGACAAGCTTTTTAGTATATTTGAAAACTTTAGAAATGGAAACATTTTTTTGGGGCAAGTTGTTGTCTTAATATTTCATTTTTCTAGCTTGGGTGACGTCCTTTTGAAAGCAGCAATTCTGGTCTTTGTGAGAGATTGTGAGTGCCTGCAAGTGTGTGGGCGGGTGCATCCCTTCCTTCCTGTTGAGACTTACTCGAGGTGGCTGGCAAAATATTAAAGATATGCTAGGAAACGTTATAGATTGGTTTCAAACCTTTTGAAAGGTCAAAGGTTTTATTGAGACAGGCTGAAGGTGGCAGGTCCATTAAGTTAGGGAGAAGACAGAGATAAGAGGATTTTCCAGTTTAAATCTGTTTACCCCCACACCTCTTTGTTTCTACCCTAACCATTTACTCATGTAAATTTTGTGCTGGGTGGTCCTCTCAGGGGGAGATCAAAGGGGAATTACCTGTTAGTAGTGTTTACTCCAGGCCTGGAAACTAAAGCTTGCATCATTCGTAAAACTACTCTTTTAGCCATGTTAATTATCCACAAGTGTGTTAACTTAGAACCTTTGTTGTAAAATCTTTACGGAATAAATGTAAGGATGGAGAGGGAGTCTTGGTCGATGAGTTGCATTTTGCCCTCTGAAAGCAGCTGATGACCATCCCTAGCCCACTGGAATCACTGTAATGGTGTGAGAGTACATTCATTCATCCATCATTGAGTCTGGGTCTGTAGGCCAGACCTCCGCAGGTGGTGGTCAACATCTCACTTCCTACCTGCATGGCCCCAGCTGGACCCAGCAAAGAGTGCTATTACAGAATGATTTCCAAGGGCCGTGTCTCTAACCTTTGGTCTTGTCTCCCATTGCTGTAGATTTTGCCAATCAACTTCGTAAGTGCCTCTTATGAACATAGATGCTGGCAGTAGAGACTGAGGACCAGTCAGTGGTTGTTTAGGATAACACACAGGATAACTCCCAACAAAATGCTGACCTAAGAGAATTCCAGCCACTTTGATTCTCAGTCTCTTTATATCTGAAAGGGTTCTGTTCCACTTTTCCGAGATCAAAATGTCCCTGCAGCTACTCAGCAGAGCTGTCACAACCTGTAGGTGGAACAGGTGACAGTCACAAACAGAAAGGCACAGGATGAGAGTGGTCTGGGTGATGCTTCCTGTGGGGGAAAAGGTGATGACAGGTGCACCTGCACACCTGTGTTCATAGGTAAGTCTGGGAGGAGGTGACTGCACCTTTGGTTGAGGTGTTGAGGCATCTTGTTAGAGTGGCAGGATTCCATGATCTGATGCATTCTGTGGGTATTTTGTGGTATGGCCACTATAGGTACCACACTAGGAACAATGCCAGGCACTGTGCCTGCTAAGCCACAGCATGGGTCACATGAACATTTATGGGCTTTATGAACAAAAGTTATCTGAAAAGGAATTTAGGGAAAAGAGACTTTATTTCAGTGAACAGGTTGCCAACCAGGGAGAGACAGCCTTCAGTGTAAAATGAAGTTATGTGTGCTCCAAATAACAAATGATTTGTCTTTTAGAGAGAAAGTTTCTGTCCAGTTTCCCACTCAGATCCACTTATGCAAATGAAGGATTCAAACTTGCTTAGTTCTAATTTGTTTACACTTGCTGAATTTGGATTGGTCGGTGCAGGGTTTTCTGGGAACTCCAAATACATGTATGACCTCTAGTCAGCAAATGGCCACTTGGCTCTCATTTGAATTTAGGCCCAGTTAGTCACTCAGGATTAACTCTTTCAGGGTTCACAACTCTGAAGAATGGACTTAGGCCTGCAGGACATAGTCTGTTCCTAACTCTGGGACTGCATGTGCCTTTGGACTGTGCCCAGTGAGCAGTTGTGGCTCAGGGCCTGGACCCACAGGGCCATGAGGCACAGAGGTATGCATGGAGCATGGGTGGGTGGGGTCACCTGTCTTGCTGTCTGGATGCTTCCTGGGACAACAGGAAGCTGTGCCTGCTGACTGAGTTCACACAGAAGTGGGGCCTCTGGGCTGGAAGATCTAGCAAATGTTGCTCACCTGGCTACCAGTGACAGGGGTGGGTGGAGTGTCATGCACCCTGCTGTATGGGTGTTTCCTAGGGCTACAGGAAGCTGCACCCTCCAGCTGAGTTCACAACGAAGTGGGGCCACTGGGCTGAAAGCTGTGGCAAACATTGCCTGCCTGGCTAAAAGAGGTGAGGACAGGTGGGTTGTGTGCTATCTGGGTGTTTTCCGGGACAAGAGGAAGCTGTGCCTTCTAGCTGAGCTCACAAAGAAGTGGGGCCACTGGGCCAGAAGCTCTAGCAAGCATTGCCTGCCTGGATACTAGTGGTGGGTAGGGTTGCACCCTCTGCTGTCTGGGTGTTTCCTGGTACAACAGGAAGTTGTGCCCTCCAACTGAGTTCACACAGAAGTGGGGCTGCTGAGCCGGAAGCTCTACCAAGCATTGTTCACCTGGCTACCAGTGGTGGCGGTGGGTGGAGTGGCTGTCCAAGTTTGGGCTGAAGTAGCACTCATGGGCTAGAAGCTGGCACTGAGCCTCCTCTAGCAAGGGGTGAGTGCAAAGAAATCTAAATGCTCCCAGGCACCACAACTGTGGCCTCTACTGTGGGTATGGTACCTGTGCTCGTCTACTCTGGGGCTCAAGACTTGTAGAGATTTCCTTGGACTCAAGAATTTCCCCTGCAAAACATCCAGGGGGCTTTCTGTCTCAGTCTAGAAGTGAAAAGGGAGGTGTTGGAGGACAGGGAATTCTCTTGTTCGCAGTCTGGCACAGGTTCCTGTGGATCCTGTGAATCCTTCTGGAGGCTCTCAGTCACTCATCCTGTCCATTGTTGTAGAAGTTCTCCTGGCTCTGGGCAGAGCCCAGACAGGCTGGTGGCTGGCTTTGCTCCTCTCTGCTCTCAGCGTTCTCTTGCTGCTGTGATGGATCCCGACGTGGGGTCAGCGTTCATTAGCTCTTTTGCTTCCTCTCCATAAGAGTGGTGCATGTGAGCTGTTTCCAGTCCATCATCTTGGCCCTGACCGCACAAAACTATTTTAAAAACCAATTTGCTGAAGGTGCAAAGAACAAACAGCCCACTTTAATTAATTAACTAAATCTCATTTTGTTAAGTGACTTTTTACTTTAAGAAAATCTCCTTGTGATATTCCATCAACAATTAGACTTTGGCAGATTAATATTAAAACTGATAATAAATATGCACACGTGTGTGAACTGGGCTGCAATGTAAAATGTATTTCCACACTGGGTTTCAGTGAGACAGAGGGGAAAAAAAAGAAGGTTGAAAAGCACAGATCTATGTTTATGACAAAGCTCCTGCCTGCAGGTGCTATTCTTTTCTCTCTCTCTTTCTCTCCCTCCTTTTTTTTTTTTTTTTTTTTTTTTTTGAGATGGAGCTTCACTCTTATTGCCCAGGCTGGAGTGCAGTGGCACTATCTTGGCTCCCTGCGACCTCCGCCTCCTGGGTTCAAGCGATTCTCCTGCCTTAGCCTCTGGAGCAGCTGGGATTACAGGTGCTCGCCACCTCACCTAGCTAATTTTTGTATTTTTAGTAGAGACAGGGTTTTACTCATGTTGGCCAGGCTGGTCTCGATCTCCTGACCGCAAGCGATCCACCTGCCTTGGCCTCCCAAAATTTGCAGGTGCTGTTCTTGGCTCAGAGCTCTGGCAGCCACAAGCCCAAGGTGTGGCCTCCAACATGCGGCCATTCAATATCATGGCGCCCTCTACTGGTCCTGGGAAGCGCAGCTCTGCCAGTAGCTCCAGCAGGGCACAGCTGTAAATCCTGATGTTCAACAGGTGATCAAAGGGCAATCTCTGGACTCCCTAGCAGGTAGGTCCTCTCTGTAGCAGGACCCAGGAGAGGGCAGGGGCTAAGGTTGGCTCTTTAAGAAGTTTGTGATGAACCAAATGTGTGCATTCATGAAACTTCTATGAGTAAGCAGGAGAGCACAGTTGGGTCATAAAAGGTCATGGGGTCTCACTACAGAGCTGGACTTGCTGCGTAGATGGTGCAGAGCCACTGAAGAGTTCTGCTTGGGGGATGGTGCGATTGAGTTTGCGTTTTAGGAGGATTTCTTGGCCATGATGAGGTAGCCAGTCAAGAGAAGGGAGTGGCTACAGGTGGGTGTGCAGTTATGGGCCAGGAATCCAGGTAATAAATGGTGTCTCCGAGCTTCAGGTGGGGGTGCCAGGTGTCTCCATCTGCTCTGTACCATTGAGACTGGCCTTATGGGCTGCCTTAGTGGCCTCTTGTCCTCTAACTCCTGGTTGGGCTGAGGCAATGGGAGAGCAGAGGGAGGGAGGAGAGCTTGGTTAGAGTGCGCCCCATGCCCCTTCAGGTTGGCAGTGACCACATTCCCTTACAGAAGGCCACAGTTCCTCAGTGGTCCTCCCACAGCCCCAGCTTTCTCAGTGGGCCAGCCACCTCCCCATCCCTTGCTCCTCTTACTCCAGAGAGGGTCGTGGATTTCCACTGTCAGCAGTGCCTGGAGCTGCACCGTCTCCTGCTGCTTCCTCTGGACCTGCTTGCACTTTTATAAATAACCTCTCCTTATATTACCTCCAGTGTGCACCTTTTGTGTGTATACTCTGCCCCTTGTCAGCACCTGACTCATGCCAAAGGGTTTAAATTTTTTTTCTCCAGGCAATGGGAAGTCACTGGAGGGTTTTGGACATGGCAGCACTGAGAACAGATGTATGTTGTGAAAATATCTGTCTGACTGAAATGAGCAAGATGGTTCAAAAGAGTGAGAATTTGAGGCAAGCAAATCAGCAGCAGGCAGCAGTAGAAATCCAGGTCGTAAATGGGGAAGCTGAGGCTCACGGAGTTGGGTCTGGGAATGATAGAAGGAAGCCAAGCAATTCCATAAGCATATCAATTGCACATATTACTTCATAACTAATTTTATTTTTATTTTTTTGAGACAGAGTATCTCTCTGTTGCACAGGCTGGAGTGCAGTGGCATGATCTCAGCTCACTGCAATCTCCACCTCCCGGGTTCAAGTGATTCTTCTGTCTCAGCCTCCCGAGTAGCTGGGACTACAGGTGCATGCCACTACATCCAGCTAATTTTTGTATTTTTAGTAGAGACGAGGTTTCATTGTGTTGGCCAGGCTATTCTGAAACTCCTAACTTCAGGTGATCTGCCCACCTTGGGCTCCCAGAGTGCTGGGATTACAGGTGTGAGCCACCATGCCGGCCAGTAACTAATTTTAAAAATAGTTTGAAGTCAGGTAGCATGATACCTCCAGCTTTGTTCTTTTTGCTTAGAATTGACTTGGCTATGCGGGCTCTCTTTTAGTTCCATATAAAGTTTAAGGTGATTTTTTCCAGTTCTGTGAAGAAGGTCATTGGTAGCTTGATGGGGATAGTGTTGAATCTGTAAATTACTTTGGGCAGTATGGCCATTTTCATGATATTGATTCTTCCTAACCAGATGGAATGTTTCTCCATCTGTTTGTATCCTCATTTATTTCATTGAGCAGTGGTTTGTAGTTCTCCTTGAAGAAGTCTTTACATCCTTTGTTAGTTGTATTCTTAGGTATTTTATTCTCTTTGTAGCAATTGTGAATGGCAGTTGGTTCTTGATTTGGCTGTCTTTAAGTCTGTTATTGGTGTGTAGGAATGCTTGTGATTTTTGCACATTGATTTTGCATCCTGAGACTTTGCTGAAGCTGCTTATCAGTTTAAGGAGATTTTGAGCTGAGACAATAGGGTCTTCTAAATATACAATCATGTCATCTGCAAATAGAGACAATTTGACTTCCTCCCTTCCTAATTGAATACCCTTTATTTCTTTTTCTTGCCTGATTGCTCTGGCTAGAACTTCCAGTACTATATTGAATAGGAGTGGTGACAGAGGGCATCCTTGTCTAGTGCCATATTTCAAAAGGAATGCTTCCAGTTTTTGCCCATTCAGTATGATATTGGCTGTTGGTTTGTTGTAAATAGCTTTTATTATTTTGAGATATGTTCCATCAATATCTAGTTTATTAAGAGTTTTTAGCATAAAGTGCTGTTGAATTTTGTCGAAGGCCTTCTCTGAACCTATTGAGATAATCATGTGGTTTTTGTCTTTGGTTCTGTTTATGTGGTGAATTACATTTATAGACTTGCGTATGTTGAACCAGCCTTGCATCCCTGGAATGAAGCCTACTTGATCGTGATGGATAAGCTTTTTGATGTGGTGTTGCAATCCATTTGCCAGTATTTTATTGAAGATTTTTGCATCTATGTTCATCATGGATATTGGCCTGAAGTTTTCTTTTCTTGTTGCGTCTCTGCCGGGTTTTGGTATCAGGAGGATGTTGGTCTCATAAAATGATTTGGGGAGGATTCCGTCCTTTTGGATTGTTTAGAATAGTTTCAGAAGGAATGGTACCAGTTCCTCTTTGTATGTCTGGTAGAATTTAGCTGTGAACCCATCTGGACCTGGACTTTTTTTGATTGATAAGCTATTAATTGCTACCTCAACTTCAGCCCTTGTTATTGGTCTATTCAGGGTTTCAACTTCTTCCTGGTTTAGGCTTGGGAGGATGCAAGTGTCCAGGAATTTATCCATTTCTCCCAGGTTTACTAGTTTATGTGCATAGAGTTGTTTGTAATAATCTCTGATGATGGTTTGAATTTCTGTGGAATCTGTGGTGATATCCCCTTTATCATTTTTTATTGCATCTATTTGATTCTTCTCTCTTTTCTTTTTTATTAATCTGGCTAGTGGTCTATCTATTGTTGATCTCTTCAAAAAACCAGCTCCTGGATTTATTGAGTTTTTGAAGTGTTTTTCTGTGTCTCTGTCTCCTTCAGTTTTGCTCTGATCTTAGTTATTTCTTGTCTTCTGCTAGCTTTTGAGTTTTTTTGATCTTGCTTCTCAGCTCTTTTCGTTTTTGACAAAAGGGTGTCAATTTTAGATCTTTTCTTCCTTCTCATGTGGGCATTTATTGGTATACATTTTCCTCTAGACATTGCTTTAAATGTGTCCCAGAGATTCTGGTATGTTGTGTCTTCATTCTCATTGGTTTCGAAGAACATCTTTATTTCTGCCTTCATTTCATTGTTTACTCAGTCAACATTCAAGAGCCAGTTGTTCAGTTTCCATGAAGTTGTGTGGTTCTGAGTTAGTTTTTGAATTCTGAGCTCTAATTTGATTGCTCTGTGGTCTGAGAGACTGTTACGATTTCCATTCTTCTGCATTTGCTGAGGAGTGATTTACTTCCAATTATGTGGTCAATTTTAGAGTAGCTGTGATGTCGTGCTGAGAAGAATGTATATTCTGTGGATTTAGGGTGGAGAGTTCTGTAAATGTCTATCAGGTTTTCTTGGTCCAGGTCTGAGTTCAAGTCCTGGATATCCTTGTTAATTTTCTGTCTTGTTGATCTGTCTAACATTGGCAGTGGACGGTTAAAGTCTCCCACTACTATTGTGTGGGAGTCTAAGTCTCTTTGTAGGTCATTAAGAACTTGCTTTATGTATCTGGGTGCTCCTGTATTGGACGCATATATATTTAGGATGGCCAGCTCTTCTTGTTGCCTTGATCCTTTTACCATTACGTAATGTCCTTCTTTGTCTCTTTCAATCTTTGTTGGTTTAAAGTCTATTTTATCAGAGACTAGAATTGCAACTCCTGCTTTTTTTGCTCTCCATTTGCTTGGTAGATCTTCCTCCATTCCTTTATTTTGAGCCTATGTGTATCCTTGCATGTGAGATGGGTTTTCTGGATACAGCACACTGTTGGGTTTTGACTTTTTATCCAATTTGCTAGTCTGTGTCTTTTGATTGGGGCATTTAGCCCATTTACATATTGTTATGTGTATTTAATCCTGCCATTTTGATGCTAGCTGGTTGTTTTGGCCGTTAGTTGATGCAGTTTCTTCATTGTGTCGATGCTCCTTACCATTTGGTACGTTTTTGGAGTGGCTGGTACTGGTTGTTCCTTTCTATGTTTAGTGCTTCCTTCACGAGCTCTTGTAAAGCAGGCCTGGTGGTGATGAAGTCTTTGAGCAATTGCTTGTTCATAAAGGATTTTATTTCTCCTTCGCTTATGAAGCTTAGTTTGGCTGGATATGAAATTCTGGGTTGAAAGCTCTTTTCTTTAAGGATGTTGAATATCGGCCCCCACTCTCTTCTGGTTTGTAGGGTTTCTGCTGAGAGATCTGCCATGAGTCTGGTGGCCTTCTCTTTATGGGTAACCTGACCTTTCTCTCTGGCTGCCCTTAGCATTTTTTCCTTCATTTCAACCCTGGTGAATCTGATGATTACGTGCCTTGGGGTTGCTCTTCTTGAGGAATATCTTTGTGGTGTTCTCTGTATTTCCTGGACTTGAATGTTGGCCTACCTTGCTAGGTTGGGGAAGTTCTCCTGAATAATATCCTGAAGAGTGTTTTCCAGCTTGAATTCATTCTCTCTGTCACATTCAGGTACACCTATCAAACGTAGATTAGGTCTTTTCACATAATCCCATATTTCTTGGAGGCTTTGTTCATTTCTTTTTACTCTTTTTTCTCTAATCTTGCCTTCTCATTTTATTTCATTGAGTTGATCTTCAATCTCTGATATCCTTTCTTCTGCTTGGTCGATTCGGCTATTGAAACTTGTGTACGCTTCACAAAGTTCTTGTGTTGTGTTTTTCAGCTCCATCAATTCATTTATATTCCTCTCTAAGCTGTTTATTCCCGTTAGCATTTCGTCAAACCTCTTTTCAAGGTTCTTAGTTTCTTTCCATTGGGTTAGAACCCAACTGTGCTTGCTGTGAAACTCTCAGTCCAGAGTGTTTCAGCACACCAGCTGTGCTTGCTGTGAAACTCTCAATCCAGAGTGTTTCAGATTGCTGGTCTTTGTGGGGGTGGGACCAGCCGAGCGAGATCACCTGGCTCCCTGTTTCAGCCCCCTTTTTTTCAGTTGAATGGATGACTCTGTCTCCCAGGTGTTCCAGTTGCCAGTTGAAACGGCGTCCGGATTTGTGTGGGTTTTTGTGTGGAGACCTGCTGCATTGGCTGAAACAGCCGTGCTGGAGACTTGTGGCACTTTTCCACCTGGGAATCTCCTAGTCTGTGGACAGTAAAAATTTGTTTGGAAATGCGTTGATCACTCACTCTCTGCATTTTTGCTGGGAACTGCAATCCAGAGCTGTTCCTCTTTGGCCATCTTGGATCCTCCTATGATTTTTTTTTAAATTTTATGCAATGTATAATCTGCTATTAATCCCACCCAGTGTACATTTATCTTAAATATTATAGCTTTCAACTCCAAAAGTTCATTTTGGGTCTTTTTGTTTCTTATACATCTCTACTTAATTTGTTCAATCTTTCCTCTCACTTTTTGAATGTGTGGAGTAAACTGTCCTTTTCTGTTAATTATAGTATCTTTGCAAGTGTAGGTCAATTTTAAGTGTTGATTTATCTCCTCTTTATGCGTCATATTTTACTGATTCTTTGATGGCCTGGAAAATTTCGATTGAATGCTAGACATTGTGAATTTTACCTTGTTGCGTGCTAGATATTATTTTTGCATTTTTAGATATTAATATTTTGTGTTTCTGTAACTAGTCTTGAGCTGTGTGCTAGGATGTAATTAATTATTTGAACACAGTTTGATCGTTTCAGGTTTTCTTTTAAGATGGGTTAGGTGAGGAACAGTCAGCATTTATTCCTCTACTAAGGCAAGACTGTGTATACTCTACCAATGTTCCATGAAATATGAAGTTTTCCCACCTGACTGGTGAAAACAGGCACTGCTCCTGGCCCTGTGTGAGCAGTGGGACTTTCCTACCTCACCTTAATGTGTTTCTTCTCTTCTCTACCTTCTTTAACATATAAAATAAATCATAACCATTTGATGTCTGCTAATTGTATCACATGTATAATTTCTGGGCCTATTTCTATGGATGGCTTTTTCTCTTCATCTTGAATAATATTTTCCTGCCAATTTTCATGTCTGGTAATTTTGTTATTGGATGCCAGATATTGTGAATTTAACCTTGTTGGATTTGATACTATTTTAATATTTCTTTAAATATTGAGTTTTGTTCTGGGACACAGTTAAGTTACTTGGACACAGTTTCATTCTTTTGAGGCTTCCCTCAAAGCTTTGTTAGGCAAGTCTAGACAAAGTGGGAAGACATTAGTCTCAGTTAATTTGAACTTATTATGAGGAAATATTCTTCTGAATACTCTACTCCATATGCATTACAAGATTGTTCCACTCTGGCTGGTGGAAACACAGATGATTCCTGTCCTTGGGTGAGCTTTGGATATCATCCTTCTGTTCTTTTCCACATATCGAGTAATATCCTCACATGTATACACTGATCAGTAATCAGCTAGTGATTTCATGGAAATCTTCTGCAGGTCTCTGGAGCTCTCTCTCTCTCTCTCTCTCTGTAAAACTCTCTTTTTCCCTGCAACTGTCTCCTTTCTGATATTCTTGCCTACATATCTAACTGTGTTAGTGTTCCTAAATTTTCAACTTGGATTTTCCTCAACTCAGGTGAATACCAGTCTCTGTTGGGTTCTGCTTCCTTTTGCTGCAGCTATGCCCTTACTATGCCCCACAGTAAACTGGGGCACTTCTAAGATTCACCTCATTTCCTCATCTTTCTCAGACATCACTGTCTTGTGCTGTCTGTTATCTACTGTGTAACAACAAATGCTTTGTATATTTTCTCTAAGTTCTTTAATGTGGACAGGCATATCTGAATCTTGTACTTCATCTAGGCTGGAAGTAGGCAGAAGTCAATCTAGCCTTTGACTTTTGCAACCTATGTAAGCGTCCACAAATAATAGCATGGTGTTTAAGAGCATGGGCTCTGTTTACTAATTTGAGCATCACTTCTTCTTATTTATGTAACCTCTTCTTAATCTGTACCATGGAGCTAATAATTATATACCTTCATATAATTATGAGAGGGAGCCTTTGATCCAACTCCTAAAAATATAATTAGCCTAGTGCCAGGCTCACAGGAAGTACTCAACAAATGTCAGCTTTTATTAATAATTAAACACTTTTACATGATTGCTCTAGATATTTTTCAAAAAGCATCTTAATATGCCGGTGGGTTTTTAAAATGCCATTACTGGGCCAGTGCTTGGCTATTTTTATTTTTTTCTAGTCTCTTGCCCTTCGATCTTTAAAATCTGTGGCTGTTAATAGATGGCAGGCAGCCCTGCATACCTATTGTCACACTTTCACCTGTTGCCCTCAGCCAAGCAGAGGCCACGTTAGTGCTTCCACTGACTGTGCTGCTGGTTAGGAGGGAAGGGGGCAGGTGGTCCGTTGAAGGATAGGGTCTAGAAAATCAAGTGTGAAACTCAGAGTCTTAAGCAAGTTTGTCAACTTGGTCATTGGAAGATAATCTTCTGGTGATTCCCAGCCCAGGCTGCACATCAGATTTATGCAGGGGGCCTGCCACTGGGCAGCAGTCTCATTCAAGGAAAGTCTGATTCAGAGGTAGGAGGCAGAATCCTAGGGTCTGTGCCCTTTAAGCACCCTAGATGACAGCCATGTCTGCCTTCTAACAATTCATCACACCTGGTAGCACCTTGTATCTCTGTCCCCAACCCTATCTCAGGATCACCAGGCGAACTTTAAGAAATAACAATCCCGAGGCTCCATTCTCAGGGATTCAGATGAACAAGGGCTATAGGTGATTCTGAGGAGCAGCTTGAGTTGACATCCATTTGTATAGAGCAGTTTCTCAGGCTTTAACTTGCATCAAAATCACCTGGAAAACCTGTTGACAGAGATTGCAGGGCCCCATTCCCAGAGTTTCTAATTCATACATAGCTCTGGAGGACCTGATGATTTGCATTTCAAACAAGCTTCCAGTGATGCTGATGTACTGCGCTGGTGGATGGCACTTTGAGAATTACTGGTCTGGAGTTTTAAAGTTCACAAGGCACTTGTACCTTCATTTTCTCTGTTAACCCTGAAGTCAAACCTGCCAAGAGGCACAATGAGCCCTGACTTATGGAAGCAAGGGATAGAGGCTCCGGTGAAGTCACTTACCCAAGCTCTTCAGTCCTTCAGCCGAGGACCTTCTCACACTGACAGGGCAGTGATAGCATCCTAGTGCAAGGAACTCAGCGTAAAGTGCTAACACTGCAGGTGGCTGTGGACGAACTTGGCCCTGCTACCTGTTACCAGATAATCCAGAAATCTGCTTTCTTCCAGAAGAAACTCAAGCTGGGAAATTCTCCAGATTACCATGTTGGTGAATGTGGCTAAATCCTGGCTACCTTCCCAAGGAGTCTGTGCTGCCGCTCGTGGTATGTTCCACCCAATCCCTCCTGGGCCTCTTGAATCCTCTTCTCTGTCCCAGCCCATATTGGAGGCTCATTCATTCTTCATGCAGTTAAAAGTGTGCACTGGGGCCTCACTCTGTGTGCCCTCATTCAGGAATGTCTGTCCTGTGTACATCTCTGGAGTCTTCAATGCAGCCAACAGTGGCTCCACTCTGAGAGGTGAGAGAATCGCTGCTGTACCCCAGCCCAAGTGGAGGAGGATGGGGTAGGCAGGGCAGGACCCAGGGAGATTTCATGCAGCAGTGGACATTTAAATTTAATAATCCTCCTCAGTTTTGAAGTTTATTGGCCAGGAGTCTGTGTATTGTTTTTGTAAATGTGTGTGCTATGTTGGAGGAGGAGGGAATATGATGTTCCTTAGGCTTACAACCTTGCTGCTGCTCTCTGTCTTTGAAAATGGGGGTGAAATTCATTATTCTCTTTATCCTTATTTGCATCAAACACCGTGGCCATCCTCATCTCTTGCACTGTAATTCTGATATGTTTTTTTGCATCTTCTACTCCAATTCCACCCACTCTTGCCATCTCCAGGGGCTCTTCCAGGGTGTATCTGGAATGCTTGGTTCATCCTCAGCATGTTTCTGTACCACTTCTCTAACCCTTCCCTTCACCCACCTGCTCTTCTTGAAAACTGGCTCTGCTGGAGGGTACTGCTTTATCTTAGTCCTTTCCAGGGATGGCTGTCTTTTTCCCTCCCTCAACTCCTGTGCCACATGGCCCAGGGATGGAATAAGGTTTTCCTTGACGTTTCCAGATTATTCTTTCTCCTCCAATTCACTGTTATAGCGCCAACCCCCGCTGCCCTCTAGTATTCCCTCTTAAGGCAGTCATTTACTATCTTCCTGTTCCTCCTCTTCATTTCTTGGAGGGTCACTGTCACTTGCTCCAATAGAATCCTGTCCCAATCCTTGATGGTTCAATACACACATAGACATTCCTTCTAACAGGGTGGCCTCGCAGGTCTTTAATTTTCTTTCCTCCAATAACCTTGTAATGATCCCCTAACTTAGCCACTTACTGTCAGATCATTACCAATAATTCCAGCCCCTCCTTAATTCTAGTTTGTAATATCCTAATCTGTGACCTCACCTTACAACTTCTTCATTCTTATCCCCTGAGTCAAAAAATCTTTTGATTTATGCAATCCATTAAGTCATCTGCCTTTCACCATTCTTCACCCCACTAGGGTTCTCATTCCTTTATTACCCAGATGAAATTCCAAGGCCTGTTGGAATCACTCCCTCACAGCCACTGTCAACACTTCTGACCCTTTCTTCTGCCCCTTTTACTTCATTGTCCTTGTGTGGCAAAACCCACAGCCCTGGCTGAGTCCAGTCTTATCCCTGCTCTGTGCCAGCACCTGCACAGCATGGTTGATGGAGGTTGGAAAAATCCACACACACACACACAGAGCATTATGTGTCAATATGCTTTTCCAGTCTCCAGACTTGCATATTCCCCGGTGCTGCCTGGCAACACATTATGCGATTTCCTTAGTTCCTTCAGTCTTCTGGGTCCCTAGGTGAGTATCTCACATCTTCTCCTCTCTCTGCTAACCTCCAACACCTCCACGTTGCTTTCAGCTGATGACCTTGTTTCCTATTTCACTTGAAATACAGAAGCAACCAGAAACAAATCCCACATGCTGCCACCACTCTGCCCATCTGGCAGCATGGCACCCTCACCCTTGGCCTTTCCTGTTGTCACTTGGGGTGAGCTGACTATGCCCCATCCAAGTCCTTTTTACTTATGCACTCATCCTGTACCCTCCCACTGCTCAGGGTGTGCCTGCCTTCAGCAAGTCCCCTCATGCTCTGCATCATCAGGGTTCCTCTCCAGCAGACCAGTTATACCGGCACAAAGCGTGCAGCTGTCCCTCCTGTCTCCACCACCCTCTCCATCTCTCTTCCATGTTGCTCTATCCCTAATTATAGCAAAACCCATGGAAAGTGTTATAGAGGCCCACTTTCTGTAATTTTCCCTATTCTATTTTAAAGTCACTTCTAAAGTACACGCCAATGTGGCTATAGTCTCCACCACTGCACCTAAATTGCCCTTGCTGAGGTCATCACCAGCCTCCATGTGGCCAAAGCCAGTACTGTCTCTGCTCTCCTCTTGACTCATGTGAGCACATAAATGATTCAAACTGCAACACTCCTAATAAATGAAAGGCAGTATATTAGTTGTACCTGGACAATAGATATAAATTGGAACTGTTTTAGGAAAGCAGATGTGCAGCCACCCTACCTTTAGGGACTTGGTGTTGGATGTAATTGATCACTCTCTCTTCCTTGGGACCTTTCCTCTCTTGGCTCCACTATCTGCACTCTTTGGTTTCCTCCCCTCTGGCTGTTGTCTTTGGTCTCCTTCCTGATTTTGCTGCATCCTCTGTCCTCTGAATGATTGCTTCTCTACCGTGGGTGGTTTTGCTCCTCAGGGGACATTTGGCAATGCCTGGAGATGTCTGGTTGTGTTTGAGGGTGTTGCTACTGGCATCTAGTGGGGACAGGCTAGCGATGCTGCTAATGCCCAGGACAGTCCTCATAACACAGAATTATTCAGCTCATAATGTCCACAATGCCAAGATCAAGAAACCCTGCTCAAAGAATTAGCATGTGCTAAAGGCCCTTCTCTTTCCTTTGTCAATATCTACCTCCTTAGAGATCTTTTCCAGTCTCAGTGGTTTAATATTTAAAATCCCAAATTAGGCATTAAATTGGGTTCCAAACTTCATTGGTATAAAATGTAGAATTGTGTTATTAGGAAGCCAATAAAACGATCTGGTGAGCACCTGCAGCTGGCCTGTGAGCAATTCTGGGGACCACTTGGGAGACAAATCCATCTGTCCCCTTCCTGTAATGTGGCGCCACCTTGTGGCAGTTATTTCCTCAGGTTAAATATCTTTGGGGATGCAACTTGGCGTGGTTAAAGGCTGTGTGAGACCAGCGCATGGTGATAAAGGAATTTATCAAGACAAAATGAATTTAGAAAGGCAGACTTACTTAGATAAAAGGAGAGACATGTTGCAAGGGAGCAACGGGCAATACAGCAGAGGGAAGGCTGTCTGCAAAGAGGCAGGGCCTGGAGGGGAGTTTTATGACGTTAGGTTGCTTAGACTGAATGCTTGCGGATAGGGTGCTTGCTTGCGTGCAGGTGGGCTGTGGGCTGTGGGCTGTGCGCTGAGTGCTTGTAACTGGATGCTTCGGTGCTAGTGAGCCATTGGCGGTTGACCCTATTTCCTGGAACATTCGCTCCCTTCTACCGCTGTTTCTGTTCCTGCCAGCTGGGCCCATTCTTCATTTTTGATTTGACTTCTTAGGGCTCCACTCAACTAGCTGAAACATCTACAATTTTTCACTAATTTCCAATGATACTCATAATCTCCCAATTGGTTGTCATTTGTTTCATCAGCAATTCAGGGAAATGAGACCAGAACAGTGCTGGAGATGTGGAGAGTATCCCAAGACATGATCTCTTCTGGCGACCTCTTGCTGCATATCAAAGCACTTCAAAACTCACTGGCATAAATCACAAAATGCAGCACTATTTCTCATGTTTCTGCAGGTTGATTTGGCTCATTGGGATGGTGCAGCCTGGGGTCTTACGCACCTGCGGTTTGATGGCAGTAGGGCGGTGTCTCCCGAAGGCTGTGCTGGGTGGCATGGCCAGGGTGCTTTTCCTCCTTACCTGGCTGGTGCTTCAGTGATGCTTGGCCTCTCTGCAGGTGACTTGGGCTGCTCATTACCTGGTAGTCTCAGGGTAGTTGTGATTTTACAAAGTGGCTAGATTCTAAGAGGGAAGAAATAGAAGCAAAAAGGCCAGAATATAACAGAATTCCACCATATTTCACTGATCAGAACAGTCACAGAGCCTGCCTACATGAAAGGGGATGGAGAAAGAGGACTACAGATCTTGAAGGGGGTAAGGCAAGGTCATACCACGAAAGAACATGTGGGATAAAGACACTGTTTCAGCCATCCTTGGAAAATGCCACCTGCTGCAGGAACCTGTTTTGTCTAAGCTCAGCCTCCCAGCTTCCCCTCCACATTTCTCACCCAAACTCCTTCTCTTCAGAAGATCACTTTAGCTAATCTCCTTGTTTCTAATTTGAAAAGTAGGGCTAAATGCAGACGGGATACCAATCATTAAACATGTTATATCAAAATAGTGTGATGGGCAGGGGCAGATTATCACGTGGTTTTACTGACCACCCTGGTGTCAGTGTGCAGCAATACAGAAACCGCTCTAGGCACTTATCTTAGTTCACTGGGGCTGCTAAAACAAAATACTTCAGTTTGGGTAATTTCTAAGTGATAAACATTTATTTCTCACTGTTATAGAGAAAGTCCAAGATGAGGGTGCCAGCAGATCCAGTGTCGAATGAAGCTCTTTGCTTCCAAGATGGTACCTTCTTGCTGTGTCCTCGTATTGGTGAGAGGGCAAAAGGGATGATGTCAGTGTCCTAATCCCTTTTATAAAAGCACTAATCCCATTTACCTAATCACTGCCTAAAGGCTCTACTTCTTAATATTTTTGCATTGGGGATTAGGTTTCAACATGAATTTTGGAGGGACACATTCAACTATAGTAGTGTTTTATGCTGGGACATCTTTACTGCAGGGAATTTAGGGTGTTGGAAAGAAGACGGGGAAGGCACCTCCCTTCCAACTCTCTGAACCTGGTCCTGGAGCTGCTAAAGAGGGACCACCATGGCCAGTACTTAAACCAGAGCGGTGTCCTATTTACCTCAGATAGTCTCACAATGGCAGGTCCTACTGGAGGCAAAACAAAAACAAAAACAAAAACTAGAAAGCAACTAACACATTTCATTTGAAGGTAACAAGTTCTTTGGGAAGAAAGTAGTGAAGAGGAACAAGAAAGCTAGAGTAGGGGTTCATACTCTCAAATTTCAAAAAGGTGGTGTGGGAGGCAGGAGAGTTTGGAAAGAGTTTGGCTGGCTTCCAATGATATGGTACAGAGCAGGGTAAGTAGGACCAGGGTAGGCTGGAGCCAACAGGAAAATAACCAGCACAACTTCTTTATGCAGATGACCCTGAGCCTGTGTCTCTGGCTTGGACATCTCCCCAGAATTCCAGACTTGCATAGCTAAGGACCGCTTGTGCACAGCTAAAGGCCTAAGCACCAGCTCTCCTTGCATGTGCACCAGACATCACAAACCAAGCCCGCCCCAAGCCACCAACCTGCTCTACCTGCTCTCATCCCCATCTTCTTTTTTTTTTTTTTTTTTTTTTTTT
>PVKV010016653.1:0-50123 GCA_004027835.1 Alouatta palliata
GAGACAATGTCACCGGCAGCTGGCTGGGTGTCCATGTCCTCAGATCTCAGGAGGAGACAATGTCACCGGCAGCTGGCTGGGTGTCCATGTCCTCAGATCTCAGGAGGAGACAATGTCACCGGCAGCTGGCTGGGTGTCCATGTCCACAGATCTCAGAAGACAATGTCACTGGCAGCTGGCTGGGTGTCCATGTCCTCAGATCTCAGGAGGAGACAATGTCACTGGCAGCTGGCTGGGTGTCCACATCCTCAGATTTCAGGAGGAGACAATGTCACCAGTAGCTGGCTGGGTGTCTGTCCTCAGATCTCAGGAGGAGATAATGTCACCAGCAGGTGGCTGGGTGTCTGTCCTCAGATCTCAGGAGACAATGTCACCGGTAGCTGGCTGGGTGTCTGTCCTCAGATCTCAGGAGGAGACAATGTCACCGGCAGCTGGTTGGGTGTCTGTCCTCAGATCTCAGGAGGAGACAGTGTCACCAGCAGGTGGCTGGGTGTCTGTCCTCAGATCTCAGGAGGAGATAATGTCACCAGCAGGTGGTCAGGTGTTCATGTCAGTGTTTGTTTTCACTCTCAATCACCTAAAAGTGTAACAGCCTGATTGGGGGATTTAAAAGTATAACAGCCTGATTGGGGGATTTGAAGGTCTTTGAAATTCAAAAGGAGACATGGCTTCCAGGACCTCCTCCAGCCTGGTGCTGGATGACGCCATGACTAACTGTCACCAGGCCCATAGGATGCCACTAGCCATGTGCAGGGGTTTCATCAGGTCTTGCTGGTTCCCGAGCCATATGTAAAACACCTGGAAAGAACAAATAATTCCCGCACAAACAGCAAAAGGAAAGGCAATTTTCATCAGCCGAGACACCATAAATCGTTATATATTTTATGAATCTCACTTACATTTCTTGTCCGACCTGTGCATAAAACTTCCCCAGATTTATACAAGCCAACTGCATAAGTCATTCCCGTCCCAAATGGGCTCTATATCTTGATGACCTTTTAGAAACCAATGACTGCTTTTCTGTTGTTATCCATAATTGGAAAAGCACTGGAGATAAGAAAATTTATGGCAGTGAATGATCTACCTGAGCAAAGCCATAAAGAACGCTGGGTTTCTAAAAGAGGGGTGGAGGGGGAAGACGCTCACCCTGTTTGTCAAATGTTATCTCCATCAGCCAGGGTCTTCTGCAGCTACCCCTGAAAGGTGGGGAGGTGGTTGCTTCAGGGCTGACCCAGGCAGCCTCACTCAGACACTGGTCTAGGAGCCAACTTATTGTCTGTAAATGAAGGTCAAGAGAGGCACAGTCCTCCCCACCATCCCAAGTTTGCTCCCAGGCCCCGGCTGATAAAGACTGTGTTTTAACGAGGAAAAGGTGAACGAAGGCAGAGGGGTCGGAGATGGGGGGATCATGGGGGCGTTTCCTTGACCCTCTCAGTTTCCGTTGGTTTACTGAGTGCCTACTACAGGCTGTTCAACAGGCTAGAGCCATTGTTACAAACACAATGCACAAAAATCCCCTGCTTTACGGAGTTCACACTCTTTTGGACCTGAGATATAGTCTTCTGGTTCCAGCCACAGAAAGGGGGAAGGAAATGACCCTGAATGGCCAGGAGAGGGGTCAACCAGCATTTCCTCGGCTGGCCTCGTGGAAACCAACCACTCCCCTGACAGGGACGATTAGCTAAAAGAATGCAGGACGGCCAGGAGAGCCCAGGAGAGCCCAGGAAAGCATGGATTGATTAATCCAGCATTTACTGAGCACCTTTGATGTGCCTGCGAGCTTCAGTGCTGAAATGCACTGGTTGGGACCTGACAGGAGCGCAGAGCTGGTGGTTCTCACAACATGGGGCACATGAACACATCTTTGCGATAGAGAAAGGAACAGCATGGGCCGGGCGCGGTGGCTCACACCTGTAATCCCAGCACTTTGGGAGTCCAAGGCAGGCGGATCATGAGGTCAGGAGATCGAGACCATCCTGGCCAATATGGTAAAACCCTGTCTCTACTAAAAATACAAAAATTAGCTGGGTGTGGTGGCGTGTACCTGTAATCCCAGCTACTTGGGAGGCTGAGGCAGGAGAATCACTGGAACCCGGGAGTCGGAGGTTGCAGTGAGCTGAGATCGAGCCACCACACTCCAGCCTGGGTGACAGAGAGAGAATCCATCTCAAAAAAAGAAAAAGGGGGGCGGGGGACGGCATAGGCCCTTCCTCACAGAGGATAGGGCAAAGAAGCAAGCTTCAGGAACTGCACATCCCGGGGGGTGGAAACAACTTAATTGCAGCAGGAGGGTCTCCTGTGTGCGGCCCTCCTAGCTGTGCAATCAGGAGCAATCACTCCATTTCTCTGCATGAGAAATCCCCATGTCTGTAGGAGGAGAGAGTAAACAGAGGAATAAAAGTCAGCAAAGGGAAGAGGCGCCTGAGACCAAGACCCAGCTAGCAGACGGAGTGAGGGAGGAGACCCGTCCTGGCTCCTCCGTGGCCGCACATGCCAGAGAAGACGTCAGCCTGGGGAGGTGACTGCTGGTGACTCGATTTGCTCCCCACTTCTAGGGAATCACAGGCTTTCCTTGAACCAACATTACCACGAAAAGGCAGTCAAAACAAAGTAAACTGATGAATGACTTCTTTCTATTACAGAGTTGCCTATGAACAAATCCAGAGGGCAGAGTTTAACCCCCCAGAGAATGACAAGGGTATGATGGCATCAGTGCAGAAGGAACTATCCCTGGGCAAGGCTGAGAGGAGTCTGTCCCCACCTAGAGACGCACTCTAGGACCAGGCGCGAACCTGCATCCCTGAGACACCCCCGTTCTCCACCTCTGGATCAGGACTGCCTGAGTTCATAATGCCACCTACCTGAGAAAGGTCTGCTGAGCTCTCCCGGGACGCCACCTGGCCATACCCAGAGCCCAGCTCACTTCCACACAGGATGCAATTATTGAGCACCAACTGTGTGGCCCTGGAGGGATCTATGGGAGAAGGTGTGGCTTAAGGTTGAGAGTCAGGGCTCAGGTCCAGCAGGCTGGGTTTCAGCTCCAGCTCTCACGCTTACCTTGACTTTGAGCAAATTATTTAACCCCTTGGAGCCTCAGATGCTTTATCTGTAAACGGGAGAATTGAGAGAACCTGCTCCAAAAGGAGGTGAGAGGATTTAAAGAGACAGTGTGTGCTCCATGCTTAGGAGGGGGCTGGCGCATGGGGCTGGCCATGATTATTGTGAGGACTTCAGCCCCTCCTCCTCCTACTACTAACTACTGCTGCGCCGGCTACTACTTAGGCACCTAAGCCTCCAGGTTCTAAGGACGGAGAAAGCAACATCTGGAGGTGCAGGTAAAGGAACCATGTTTCTGACCACAAGCAGGACCCTGATGCCAATGGTCCTGACGCCAACCACAAGACCGTTCTCTGGCCTGTGCGTGGACATGGTGGGCCGTCCTGAGGGATGTGAGGGAATGGCTGGCTCGGGGGCAGGTAAACATGCTCAAGGCTTCCTTGAAGGGCTGGACATCACAGGGGAAATGGCCAGGGATTCTGCTCCACCCAGGAGGTGGAGGTTGCCATGAGCCAAAATCACGCCATTGCACTCCCAGACAAGAACTCCATCCGAAGTCACACGTCACGGCTAAGAACCCTGGGGCCAGACAGCCTGGATTTCAGTCCTGTCTGACTCTGGACACATGAGTCCTCTGGGTGCCCATATGGTGGTTAAGTGTGAAGGATGACACTGATGCTTCTGGGATGAGCGAGGACCTCCCTTATCAGATGGGGAGCTTGCCTGGGTGCACTGGGGGACGCTGTCCCTTGAAGTCTCTGGCAAAGTGGACAAAGGGGCTGTAGTGTTGCTTCTGCCCAGGGAGAAGCAGAACTCCCACCTTCCACCTGGGGAGGGAGGGACTGTCCAGGTGGAAAAGCCATTTCAGAGGCTTAGCCTGGGGTGCCGGGGAGCCCCAGAGGACCATGGACCCCCCGCCCCACCAATGTTGGGGTACACGTGTGCATGTTCTCAGGAAGGAGCTGCAGCTCTTGTCAGATCCTCCTTGGGTCATGACCCCCCCAAACCAAGCCTGTAACTCTCCTACCACTTTCTTCGTGAGACTTGAGGTTTTCTCTGGCCTGGGAAAGAAACTGGGAATTGAAACTCCCCCTTGAATTCCCTGACAGCTGGTAGAATGCAAAAATGTGAAAGGCACTAAATCCTAGGCAAGAAAATGAAATGATTTCACAGTGCAAGGGCGTCCTTCTCCCTGAGCAGGAGAGAATTGACATTTCTGGCCCTGGATTGCCCCCCTGGGAAAGGCTGGCTATTGGCGGCATCTGGGGACATGGTGGCAGGAACGTGGCCCATTCCTTAATGCAGGGGAGCTCCCTGTGCCTAGGCTACATGTGCAAAACATGTGGTTTGTGGTGAGCACCTGCTTTCCTTCTGGGAGTCTGGAACTTTGAGGCATACCAAGCAGAAGGTGCCTAAGCGACCAGACCCCAGTGAGAACTTTGGGTGCTGATGCAGGCCGGGCATGCTGACTCACGCCTGTAATCCCAGCACTCTGGGAGGCCAAGGTGAGTGGATCGCCTGAGGTCAGGAATTCAAGACAAGCCTGGCCAACATGGTGAAACCCTGTCTCTTCAAAAATACAAAATTTATCTGGGCATGTTGGTGGGTGCCTGTAATCCCAGCTACTCAGGAGGCTGAGTCAGGAGAATCACTTGAATCTGGGAGGTGGAGGTTGCAGTTTGCCAAAATCGTGCCATTGCACTCCAGCCTGGGCGACCGAGTGAGACTGTCTTTAAAAAAAAAAAAAAAAAAAAAAAAAAAAGGCCGGATACAGTGGCTCACTCTTGTAATCCCAGCACTCTGGGAGGCCGAGGCAGGTGGATCACGAAGTCAGGAGTTTGAGTTTAGCCTGGCCAACACAGTGAAACCCCGTCTCTACTAAAAATACAGAAGTTAGCTGGGCGTGGTGGCAGGCACCTGTAATCCCAGCTACTCAGGAGGCTGAGGCAGGAGAATTGCTTGAACCTGAGAGGCAGAGGTTGCAGTGAGCCAGGATTGCGTCACTGCACTCCAGCCTGGATGGCAGAGCTAGACTCCATCTCAAAAAAAAAAAAAAGAAAACAAAACAAAAAAACCTTTGGGTGCCGACGTTAAAAAAAAAAAAAAAAAAGAAACTCTGACACGCTGCAACATGGATGAGACTTAAGGACATTGGGTGAAATACATCAAGCAGAAAAGAACAAATACAGTGTGATTCCACTGAGAGGCAGCACAGGAGTCTAATTACAGAGACAGAAAGTAGAAAGATGTAGCCCAGGGCTGAGGGCAGCGGGAACGTGGAGTTGTCCCTCGGTGGGGATAGAGTTTGGAAAAGCTTGTCTGGAGGTGGGTGGTCATGGCAGCCACATGACAATGTGGATGTATTTAATGCTACTGACCTGTACATTTTAAACGGCTACAGTGAAAATTTTTGTTATGTATATCTTAGTACCAAAAAAAGACACTTGAAATTTTTTAAATCACATCAGGTCACTTCCCAGCTTAGCCCCTTTCTCCTGAGCCTTCCCATGGCTCTTGGAGAGAAATCCAAACTCAGGCTGGAGCACAGAGCCCTGCAACCCGCCCTGCCCTCACTTCTGTCCCCGCTCCGTCAGTCCACTGCAGCCCAGAGACCTCTTCTTGGTGTGCCAAGAATGTATCCATCTCGAAGCTCCACATTTTGCTGCTCTCTGTCTGGAAAGCTCAACATCTTATTTTTCCCAGTGCTGGCTCCTTCTTGTCATTCAAATCTCAGTTGAAATGTCACCTCCTCAGAGCAGCCCTCCTAAACCCTATAGAAAGTAGCCTGTACCCCTGGCAGTCGCTGGCACAGCCCCCTATTTCAACCCTGTGGGGCACTGCTCGCTCTCTGACACCTTTTTTTTGACTGTTTCTTTTCCATCTCTGCCGACCAGAGCACATGCTCCCTGCAAATGGGAACCTGATCCTATCGACAGTGCTTGGCACATGGCCACTGTTAAAGGATTATGGAAGAAGGGATGGAAGTAAGGAAGGTCATGGTTAGCTAAAGGTCGTCGGGACGCTCAGTCGGAGACGGAGATCCATGTGCAGGAGTCTGGAGACACCCACCTGCAAAGCAGCTGCAACAAAGCCTCAGCCATCCTGACAAGCAGCTCTGGAGCTGCGGAGGGGAAAGGTGCCCCAGTTGAGGCCTGGAATCCCCTGCACCGGCCAGCGTGGGATGCGAGCTGCCTGGGGATGGTGGCATGAATTTGGGAAGCCAGTCTCTGGCTAAAGGCAAGTCCAGGAAAAGGACCCAGCTGGAGCTGAACAGGAGGAAGAAGCTTCCCAGGACTGGAGGGGCTGCTGGTGGACACCCCTCAGTCAGGGTGAGGACAACCTCTTCCCAAGTATTTCCTGCCACAATGCTTTCTACCTGGGGTGTGCAAAGCAGCAAGGGAAGGTGGGGAGCGGAGAGAGAACTGGCTGAGAGGTGGGCAGGGACCCAGCAGCTTCAGAGACCCTTCCTGCACGGCCCACCTCACCGCCAGGGACACAGATCTGGACCAAAGCCCCCTCCAAGGATGCTGGGAGGCTTCCAGAGCCCTGCCCCCGTTTCATGAGCTGCCTGCTCGCCTCACACCCTTAGGAGCCATTTTCCCATCTAAGTGCCCATAAACATCTTGCTCAATCTGCTACCTCAGCAGACGCCGGCTTTTCTAGGAGATGCCTCATCTCCCTTCCCTGTAGGGGGAGGGGCGGGGGTGTTTCCAACCATCCCCCTGTGGGGTCTCAGCCCAGGTTTAGGGCCACCTGGCAGGGGCACAGGGCTCTTAGGGAAAGGGGTGGAGGGCAAGTGAACTGACAGTTCTCATAGCACTTGATTTTCCCATGGGGCACATGTATGCATGAGTGTGTGTGAGTGTGTGTGTGTGTGTGAGAGTGTGTGTGTGTGTGTCCGTGGAATGCTGCCAAAGCAATCTGGTTTCCAAGGAAACCGTGTGAAGGTGCGCAGCGCTGCCCGCACTCAGCAAGTGAGAAATGTGTGTCATCCATAACCCAGGCTCCCGGCTGGAGCCCAGCCAATTACTGCCCACTTGGAGGAGCCAAAAAGGAGAGCTACCCGGGACAGAGTGGAGGGGGTCGGAGAGCTACGAGAGACCCACGCCATGCCTGGGAGAGGGTCTGGCTGGCCAATCAGGCTAAGACAGGGGCTGGGTGGCAGGGTAAGGATTCATCAGACTCCCACAGTGAAACCCATGTCAAGCCCTGGCGCCCACCCACCCTTCCCTCTCAGCGGCAGGGGGGAGCCAGGCAGGCAGGCAGCAGGCCATCCTGGGCCCCACTCCACCGCTAATTATTTTCCATGATGAACATGTTATTATGTCTTACACTCGAAATAATCAATTTGGAATCACCACTTTGATGAGTTAATGGGCACTTGGTGGGTGTCATTTGAGAATCTCTCTGCAAAGCGCAGTTCTATTTTTAACGGCGGCTGCACTGGGTATGCAGAGGACATGTTAAGCGTGCACGTGCCCAGGCACGGGCGCCCAGCTCCCAGGCGCGCTCGCGCTCGCCCTCTTTCTCTCTTCCCCTGCAGAGGATCTCAGGCACAGGGAGGGCTGAACATTCAGACTTGGGCAGGACTGGCGTGCCTGGACAAAAGAGCCATCCCAGGCCAGGCTGAGGGGCCGTGAAAGCAGCACCTCTCCTGCCCTGTGGGCTGTGGCCTGTGGACTGGAGGTCACCCGGGAAATCAGCTCCACCCCACGGGCTGAGCCCTTGATGCGCTTTGGCCATGGTGCCTTGGGAGATTTGTTAGCTTTCATTTCACAGAGGAGAAAACAGAGGCTCTAGGATTTGAAACCAGAGAGTCTGACCCTGGCTGCCGATGGCAATCTGCACAACGTATTCCAGTAGCATGACCTAACGCTGATGAAGTAGAAGAGTAATTTCTTTCTTTTTTCCTTTTCTTTTTTTTTTTTTTTTTTGAGATGGAGTCTCACTGTGTTGCCCAGGCTGGAGTGCAATGGCTCAACCTCGGCTCACTGCAACTTCTGCCTCCCAGGTTCCAGTGTTTCTCCTACGTTAGCCTCCTGAGTATCTGGAACTACAGGTGTGTGCCACTATGCCTGGTTAATTTTTGTATTTTTAGTAGAGATGAGGTTTCACCATGTTGGCCAGGCTGGTCTCAAACTCCTGACCTCAGGTGATCCACCTGTCTCGGCCTCCCAAAGTGAAGAATTTCTAACAATGGACGTTTCTGAATTGCAAGGACAGGCAATACATTAGATAGTAACTGTCCAGCGGTACAAAGGACTGTGGTCAGAGTGGGCTAGAAACTCACACGCACAGTCGGGTCAGCAACACTATTTAAAGCTAAGCATTTGATTTAGAATTATAGGGGTACACATTCAAAGAAGTAAAACCTTCGAGTGAGTCTGAAGGGGGAAGGAGTTGGGCAGACAGAGTGGTTTTGTCACGGGCCCCTCTGTGCTCGACCTTGTTCCCATGTGCAAGAGTTGCCTTGATTAAAAGCAACATTCTGGGTATAGAAGGATGAGATGGAGCTAGAAACGACATTGGTGAGGGGCAGAACTGTGGATGGGGGCTCTTTATGGAAGAGGATCCTGGAAACTAACAGAAAGGAAGCCTGTCTCCCACCAGGGCACCCTAGCTAAGCTCCCCAGAGACAAGGACTGGCTTCCACCTTCCTGTTTGCCCTCAGCCCACCCCACATGATTACAGTCAAGGCCATCTTCATGCCGGGGTTGAGTGTAAGAGGCACCAACAGCCCCGGGCCAGCACACCAGCACACTGCACACTTCCCAGTGTGGGCATCCACCTGGACACTGCACAATCCTCCTATGGGCATCTGCCTCAAACCAGGTGGCCACCTGCCCTTGGCCTTCCCAGCCTTCGTGAGATAATCCCTGTTGGTCTCCTCCCTAGTATTCATGCACTTTTCCCACCCAACAGCCTCTGTTTCTCTTTTTCTTTCTTTTTTTTTTTTTTTTTGAGACAGAGTCTCGCTCTGTTGCAACAGCACAAGATGGCTCACTGCAGCCTTGACCTCCCAGGCTACACCAACTTCCCACCTCAGCTTTCTAAGCATCTGGGAGCACAAGCATGTGCTACCACGCCTGGCTTTTTAACTTTTTGTACAGATGGTGGGTGGAGGTCTCACTATGTTGCCCAGGGTGGTCTCAAACTCCTGAGCTAAAGCAATCCGCCTGCCTTGGCCTCCCAAAGTGCTGGGATTACAGGTGTGAGCCACCACACCTAGCCCAGCCTCCATTTCTATACTAGGGATCTGTGTGGGTCTCAGGAGGCTGACTCCATCCCTGGGTCCAGGGACACAGCATAAGACCCAGGCTAAACCAATCAGGGAATTTTCCATCCCTTTGCCACAGGGAATGGGTTCAAAGGTAGCCGCGTCAACTGACCCAGACTAATTAGTGCGGAGCTAGGAATCTTCGCTTGAAATGTTGAAAAAGAGAATCTCTCTATCACTAGACATGACCCAAAACAGCAGGGAGCCCCAAGGAGCTGCCAGCAGCCATCTGAGACTTGCAGACTTGCAGACAGGCGGATTTTAGAGAAGAGCACACACACGTACGCACGTACACACACACACACACACACAACTAGCTGCCTTGGTTCTCAGGCATCAGAAGGCCCTGGTTCCAACACACACAGGCCCTTTTGGGGAAAGTGGCCAGAAGGCAGCTCCATTCCATCCTGGTCTTCAAAAGGTGGGCAGCACCAAAATCTGCTTTTTCCATCTGAGAACAGCAGAAAACATCCAAACAGGCCAAAGCAGAGAGGTTGCCGATTGCAGCCAACATCTTAAGAAGCCAGAAGGTCCACTCCCAGCATGGAGATGCCCAGGGCTGCCCCTCTCCACAGCAAATCCCAGCTCCTCGATGGCTCCAGGGGTAGAGAACCAAGTTCTCTTTCTTCCTTGCTGATTTCTGTGTTCTCTAGCCACATCCCAGCCGAGAAGAAGAAGGAGCATGGAAGTGCTCTCACGGCACCCCTCTCCAGGACTTCTAAGCCATTCACCTGGCAAAGCTCACAAAAGTCATGGTCCTGTGCTTTCTGGACACTGGGGAGCCCACAGGGTCTGCAGAACCCATCCAAGCCAAAGAACAGCAGAACCTCCAGGGCACCTTTTCAAAAACTGAGGTGCTGTTCAGGGGGGAAAGAAAGGACCCTGAGACCCAGAGAAAATCAAGTTTGCACTCGTCGACGTTACAAATTCTGGTGGCAGCAAAGATGGGAGACCCTGTTGGAAAGCATTGACCTCGCCGTCTCCAAACAAAGGGCCTCCAAACACAGCCTGCCATCAGCATTACTGTACAGCTTAGAAACATTTAAAGGCCCTGGTTTAGGTAGAAAACTGAAACACTCCAAGTGTGAAATAAGTCACATTTTACAAAGAATGTGTCGATGATTCGTATTCGTGAGTCGGCATGAGCACCTCACTTGGTCCACTGTCCAGAGGGAAAAATGCAAAGTTCTCAATACAATCCAGTCGACACCATTCGTTACCAAGTACAGTGTATCACTTCTTCAAAAAATATCTCATCCCCGCATATGTTACCCAGGACCAATTTCCTAACATGTTTTTAAAAATATTTTATAGGAGGAGTGTTATGCATTTTGAATTCAATTAATAAAGACAGGAAATGTGCAACCTTTTTCAAGCTTGCAAGAACAACTGATAGACAAGAGGAAAAAGGAAAATGAAACCACCAAATTTCAATTTTAAAAAATAAACTTTACACAATGTTTAGGATTGTGAAAAATGAGTCCTGGCTGGATCAATGCGGCCAGTAACATTCTTCCTCAGGCTGAATGTACATGTTGTCGTGAGGTGTTGTTTTCCAACATGAACCCCATGAAAAAGTGCTGAAGTATGCAATTTAGAAATAGCCCTTCAAATTGTTATTATCACTAGGTAGTAAGCCAAAATTTTTTTTTTTTTTTTTTTGAGATAGAGTCTTACTCTGTTGCCCAGGCTGGAGTATAGCAGCTCGATCTCAATGCAACCTCCGCCTCCCAGGTTCAAGCGATTCTCCTGCCTCAGCCTCCAGTTGGGACTACAGGCATGTGCCACCACATCTGGCTAATTTTTGTATTTTTAGTAGAGATGGTGCCTCACCATGTTGGCCAGGCTGGTCTCGAACTCCCGACCTCAGGTGATCCACCTCCCTTAGCCTCCCAAAGTGCTGGGATTACAGGCATGAGCCACGGTGCCCCGCCTTAGAATTTTTTTTAATCTGACACTAGCAAGTATTGGCTGAGATATGGAATTCTCATTCATTGTTGCCAGATGTACAGCCATTTATTTTTTTCTTTTGAGAGAGAGTCTCACTCTGTCACGAGGCTGAAGTGCAGTGGCACGATCTCGGCACTGTGACCTCCACCTCCCGGGTTCAAGCAATTCTCCTACCTCAGCCTCCCGGGTAGCTGGGATGACAGGCGTGTGCCACCACGCGCAGTTAATTTTTGTATTTTTAGTAGAGACAGGGTTTCAACACATTGGCCAGGATGGTCTCGACCTCTTGACCTTGTGATCCACCTGCCCTGGCCTCCCAGCAGTCATTTCTCACAAAGTTAAACATACATGTACTATGTACTATACAACCCGGGAGTCCATATTGGGACCATATGTTCCCATAAAACCCAGTTTGTCAACATTCATAGCAGCCTTATTCATCTTTAAAAACTAGAAGCAGGCCAGGCACAGTGGCTCACGTCTGTAATCCTAGCACTTTGGGAAGCCAAAGCAAAAGAGTCTCTTGAGCCCAGGAATTCAAGCTTAGCTTGGGCAACACAGTGAGACCCCCTGCCCCATATCTACCCAAAATTTAAAAATTAGCCGGGCATGGTGGCACATGCCTGTACTCCCAGCTACTTGGGAGGCTGAGGCAGGAGATCACTTGAGCCCAGGAGTTTAAGGCTACAGTGAGCTATGATCGTGCCACTGAAATGCAGCCTGGGCAACAGAGTAAGATCCTGTCTCAAAAAAACAAACAAAATAAAACAGAAACATTCTAAACCTCACTCAACTGGTAAACAGATAAACTGCGGTACATGCACACAATGGGATGCTACTCAGTCATAAGAAGGAAGAAATTACAGTTACACACACCAGCATGGGTGTGTCGCAAAAGCATTATGCTAAGAAAAGTCAGACTCAAAGGGCTGCCTACTATCTGATTCCATTTATATGACATTCTGGAAAAGGCAAAACTAGAGGGAAAGATCACAGATAATTTGCTTCCAGGGACCAAGGAGCGAGGGAGTTTTGACGACAAAGGAACAGGAGGGAATGTCTGGGGAGGAGCAAATGAACTGTTCAGCTCTTGAGTAAGGTGCTGGTTGAACGACTGCCTGCGTTTATCACAACTCACAGAACTGTGTGCCAAATGCATACATTTCATTATATGCAAATTATACCTCGATCACCCTGACCAGAAAAAAAAAAATAAAGTCGGTTCAGATTGAGCTCATTAAAACATAAATTTGTCAGGGTGGGTGCAGCGGCTCATGCCTGCAATCCCAGCACTTTGGGAAGCCAAGGTGGGAGGATTGCTTGAGTCCAGGAGTTCCAGACCAGCCTGGGAAACACAGTGAGACTCCATCTCTTTCAAAAATGTTGAAAAGAAAAGATATACACATTTGTCATAGCAATGTATCTTATGTATTGTCAACCAACAGGACATATGGCTCAAGTAAGGGTGTCCATGCTAAGTAAAATAATTAGCATAAGTTATACACAAGTTATTTTGTAGATGATTTATTTCATAGACGTAGTGTTTAGATTTTCTATGCAGCTCCATTGCCTTTTCTCCTCCTAATGTAAAAAAAAAAAAAAAAAATGTTGCTGGGCCGGGCATGGTGGCTCACGCCTGTAATCTCAGCACTTTGGGAGGCCGAGGCAGGTGGATCACCCGAGGTCAGGAGTTTGAGACCGGCCTGGCCAACATGGTGAAACCTTGTCTCTATTAAAAATACAAAAATTAGCCAGGCATGGTGGTGAGCACCTGTAATCTCAGCTACTGAGGAGGCCGAGCCAGGAGAATCACTTGAAGCCAGAAGGCACAGATTGCAGTGAGCCGAGATCACACCACTGCACTCCAGCCTGGGTCACAAGAGCAAAACGGCGTCTCAAAAGAAAAAACAATGTTGCTGGCAGGTTGAAGCTCTGCATTTGGAGGCTGGGGTCCCATGTGCCCACCCAGTGTCTCCCACAGTCCCTGTTCTTTCCTGCCTAGAGGTTTGGGGCCATCACTGAGACGGCAGGAATTGAAGATGGAAAGAGACGCCACTCCATGTGCCCACAGCCTTCTGGTCATTCATGAGGGCTAAGAAATGCTCAGGGTGGTGTGGGGGTTTGTGATTGATAACAGCTACGGTGGAAAGAAAAGAGGAGTCAAGCCGAGGGAAAAAGGGGGAGAAACAGAGGAAAAGTAAGCGGAGTGGCATGCTGAGTGAAGGACAGGGTTGAGGCCACCTACGTGGTCCCAGGTGCCATTTAGTGGCAGCCGTCACACTATCTACTCTCTCTGGGTTATGTGAATAGACAGGCGAAGGGCTGAGGTCTGACCACTCGAGCCAGCCCTCCCCACTGTGGTTCTTCCAGCCTCAGGAGCAAATAGCCTAGCGATCCCTGCCCTGCAAATTAAAAGGGGTCGCCAGCCCTTTCACATCTATACGACTTGACCAAAGACAAATAAATTCTCCTGTTCGTTTAAGGAAAGGCTTGAAAAGCCCAGAACCCTTGAAAGAGCGCTTCTTCCTTCCACTTATAGAAATCAACTCTTCCTCGGTGCCTTTGTGCCTGACCGGGGGGCATACCGAGGGCAGTGCCCAGACCACTCCTGTCTGTGTGGGGTCCATACCCTCCTTGCCACTGTCCTGTCTGTGCCCCAAATATTAAGAGGGTGCACCATCACCCGGGAGGACGTGTCTCTGCCCTGCAGCCCTCTGTGGCAGCATCCTGCCCAGAGCTCAAGGCTCCTCAGCACAACAGGTGCTGGGAGGGAAACCCCAGTCCCCGCAAGGTACAGGAGGCCCCTGTGCACAGGTGAAGGACCAGGAGCCAGCAGAGGCCCAACCTGGGAACTTGGAATTGACACACACAGAGGCTGGTCTTTCCCTGGCACCCGGTCTATGCATTGCAGAGGAAAGAGACACCTAGAACCCAGCACCCAGCTGACACAAGTGTCCTGTGGCCCCAGGGAACCCCCTCATTTTTACAATCAACACTTTTCCTGCTTAATTAAGCAACCTCAGGCAGGTTGTGCTATGGAGGAACTCCTTCCGTTCCTCTGGTAAGTACTCTGAGGCTCAGGAAGGCGAAGTCTTGGTCCAAAGTCACAGGGTCATTAAAGGGAATGCCAAGGCTCAAGCTCAGATAGAGACCTATCTGAGCCCACATTCCTAAACACGTTCCCAAAACAGCACTCCGGCCAGGGCAGGTTCCAGAGAAGGCTCCCTGTCTGTGAGCGGGGTCTACTCTTTCCAGAAGCCTTGCCTGGGGGGTCTCAGCCTCAGCTGTCCTTCAGAGTCAACTGCAGAGCTTTGGAAGTGCAGATGCCCAGGTCCCATCCCTATGGAACTGCCCTCCCAGGGAGCAGCCATAGCGCCCACACCTGATCCTGTTTTCTTTTTCTTTTGAGATGGAGTCTCGCTCTGTCACCCAGGCTGGAGTGCAATGGCGCAATCTCAGCTCACTGCAACCTCCGCCTACCGGGTTCAAGCGATTCTCCTGCCTTGGCCTTCTGAGAAGCTGGGATTACAGGCACCTGCCACCACGCCAGGCTAATTTTGTATATTTTTAGTAGAGACAGGGTTTCACCATGTTGGTCAGGCTGGTCTTGAACTCCTGACCTTGTGATCCGCCCGCCTCGGCCTCTCAAAGTGCTGGGATTACAGGCATGAGCCACCACGCCTGGACACCTATACCTGATTCATAGCCAAAGCGGGAGCCTCGGTCAGTCCAGCCCCCACAAGTCACCAGTGAGCAAGCTTAAGATCCAGCCCCGATACCCCGAGAACGATTTTGCAAAGCGTTACCCCAAGGTGCAACACCCCTGCAAGGCCCTCCCCTTTCCCTAGCACCAGCCAACTAGACACACCTGCTCGGCCCAGCCAACCTCCTCCACCTTGAAATTGGCTGGCTGGTCTCCATTTCTTCAAGGACCCCAGAACCCCAAAGCCCAGTGAGGAAAGGGACCAGAAGAGAGACCAGGCCAGCCAGGAGAGGAGGAGCTGGGCATCGCACAGACCTGGGAGAGAAGGGGCTGATTCCCGGATGGGCAGTCCGCTCAGGAAGGGAGACGCTGAGGCCGGAGGACGCCCATGCTGCGCATGCGTCCCAGCCGGTGGGCAGATGGGGCGGGGTGGGGCACGCTGCTCACAGGTGGTGTTGGCAGCCGGGCGGGAGGTGCAAAGGCTGCAGATGAATCCTGCCAGGTAAGGCAGGGTCAGGAAGATCCGACTGCTTCCATCTGAACTCACACCCTGTCCCCCAGTATCTGGCAGAGGTCTTTAGCCTTGCAGGCAGAGGCCTGGTGGTCACCAGGCCACCAGTTTCTTCTCTGCTGGCCAGCACAGAGCTAGCATTCCCACCCTGGAACGGGCATTGCATAGGAAATAACTGCCAGGCACTCACCTGGGGCCATGTCTTCTTTAAGCCAAGATGAGGTCAACAAGTCACCACTGAGCAAGCTTAAGATCCAGCCCCGCACCCCCTGTAGGATTCTGCAAAGGGTCACCCCACAGGTGCAACACCCTTGCAAGGCCCTCCCCTGCCCCAGCACCAGCAGGTCACCCATGCTGGGATGGCACACACTCCTGTACCTCAAAACTTGCTATAGGATAACTTACAGAAGCAAAAACGGAAGCCTTGAGACAAGGAAAGAAATAGGAGGAAGCATCTAGAAAGTCAGCAGGTTTCCACCTGCCATGATCAGCGCGGCCGCCATGCCACTCATACCAGAGAGTAGGCCCTCTCCTCCAGCCCACTCCTCCAGCATTCTCAGCCCGAGCTAAAAGACTCCTACCTTTCTCATAGCCGATTCACTCTGCCCCCAAGGAGGGAAGCCATCCAGAATCATCCTCCCCCTCCCCCTGGGGAAGCCCCTCCTCTTTAGCTCCCACCCCCTAGGGATGCCACTCCTTTCAATCTCCAAGCTTCTGTTCTGCCCACATGTGGCCTCTGCTCAGCCCCTTCCAGTGCTGTTCCCAGCCCCAGCCCCAAAAGCCCAAAGGAAACTTCCCCACCCTCATCAAATCCCAGGTCTCCCTGGAGGCTTCAGGAGGAGGGATTCCTGCCTTAAGGCCCAGCCTCCCTCCAGCGAAAGCTTCCCGTCACCTGTGGTGGGTATATGTGCTTCTTCCTCCTCAGCTTTGTCATTAAGTTTTCATGCCCTAGGCAGGGTGCGGTGTCTCACGCCTGTAAGCCCAGCACTTTGGGAGGCAGGAGGATCACTTGAGGTCAGAAGTTTGAGACCAGCCTGGTCATCAAGGTGAAACCCCGTCTCTACTAAAAATACAAAATTAGCCAGGCGCAGTGGTAGGCACTGTGGTCCCAGCTACTTGAGGAGGCTGAGATGGAAGGATCACTTGAACCTGGGGCCAGAGATTGCAGTGAGCCAAGATGGTGCCACTGCATTCCAGCCTGGGGGACAGAGCAAGACTCTGTCTCAAAAGAAAAAAGAGGGGTTTGTGCCCTAGAAACTGTTATTATTTCTCTTCTGTTTGTGTCTCCGTTGACTTCCCACGTGAAATGCAAACTCTTCAGGGGCAGGACCCATGTCTTACACAGTCAGGTTTGGTCCACAGTGCTCAGCACATTTCCTGATGGTCAGTCAGTCATTCTGAATTGCCTGTTTGGATGTCTGGCCAGTTTTTCTCACAATAATGCCAGTATGTAAGCAAGTGTCTGGATTCCTTTTCTACTGCTGCCACACATCCAGTGACTTACATCCAGTGGCTTAAACTAAAATTTGCCACACATCCAGTGGCTTAAACTAAAACATATATTATCTTACAAATTCTTTTGACCACAAATCTGGCTCTGGTCTCACTCACTCAAATCAAGGCATCAGCAGAGCTGTGCTCCTTCCAGAGGCTCTAGGGGAGAATTGACTTTCTTGCTGTTTCCGGCTTCTACACGCTGCTCACATTCCTTGGCTCATGGCCCCTTCCTTTGTCTTCAAAGCCAGCAACATTGCTTCTCTCTGACCCTTCTTCTTTGGTCACATCTCTAACCGCAGACAGGAAATGTCTACTTTTAAGGATTCATCACTAGATTAGGTAGCAGGGTAATCCAGAATCATCTCCTACCTCAGAACCATCATCTCCTGTCTCGGAACCGTCATCTCCTGTCTCAGAACCGCCATCTCCCATCTCGGAACTGCCATCTCCTGCCTCGGGACCGCCATCTCCTATCTTAGAACCACCATCTCCTGTCTCGGGACTGCCATCTATCTCAGAACCACTTCCTAACTCAAGATCCTTAACTTCATCACATCTGCAAAGTCCCTTTTGCTATGCCAGGGGACATAGTCACAGCTTCTGGGGATTGGAATATGGACACCTTTGTGGGACCCTTACTCTGCCCACCACAGTGTTCTATGAATCCAGCAAAAATGGGGTAGGTGGGCTCAGTGATCATACAAATGTGAAAGGCACTCCATTAAGCAAGATTAAACACAATTTCACGTGGTAGGATTGCTCAGAGCCTGTAGTATGCTAATAAGCATGGTGAATTTTCAAGACAGGCTTATAGTGAGCAGCCTTTTGCAAATGTATGGCTGCACGTATGTGGCCCCAGAACCCCTTTGTGTTTATGTGGGAAGCAGAAAAGTTCTTTTATAAAGTTTGATTTCTTGTTAAATAAGTGCTGATAACTCTTTGTGAAGCCCTATCCTATGTAGCTGTTAGACACGCCATGCTTACAGGCACGTAGAACATTCTATGTCCTTGTACTTTAACCAAGATATCTGTGCTGGACGTGCTCACAGGCAGGTCCCAGCTCTCCATTGCTTTTAATGTTTAGAAAAATTTTAAGTTATTAGCCAATCGGGTTTTAGTTTAAATTGTGAGGTCTGGCTCCAGCCAATGGAGATCAGACACAGCAGGAAGGACAACCCCAAATGGGGAAGGAATAACTTTGTTTTCCTTTGTTCATTGTACTCTTCTGGCATGATGGCTATGAGGGTCCCCTTCCTGCAGTCCAGGAAGTAAAACTTGCATTGCTGAAAGATCCTTTGTCTCAGTGCTAATTTTTCTCTGTGGCACCGAGGATCTATTTCCAAGAGTTTACATAACTATTGGCATCTCCATAGGACTTTGCAGGCCACCCAGTTAGGAAACATGGTGCTGGAACTTCCCGCCCATTCTGCCTTCCCTATTCCCTCCCCATCCCAGCCTTCATAGGCCCAGTAAGACCTCACCCAAGGCCATATCATCTCTGAGCTCTGGAACTCCATGGACGGGAACCATGGCTTGGGTGAAAATAGTAACTTGAACTTTTCATTCCAACTGCCAATCAAACTTCGTTCAGAAGTGGCGAAAATGCTGCCACCCCGTGTCGAAGGCTCCGGCTGACCCAGATTTGATGGGCTCCCCATGACAAGTCAAGGTCCCTGTGCCTCTGCGTTAGCGACTTTGACACGGGGACTGCTGGTCCCCCGGGGATTAAGTTAAGCTGCCGCTAAGTCCCTGACCTTCCAGATAACATCATCCAAACCAAACTGACAGGACATTTGTGGTTCTCCTCTTGACACAAATGCGTCTCATACCCTGCCGAGACAGCCCTGAGAACAACGTCCTCATCTGCTTCCAGCCGCCCTTCCTCTAAGGATTGGTTGGGGCCAGAGTTTGGGGACACACTTTTGCACACACACACCTGAAACGCTAAAGCCAGGGCAGCTGCCTCTCCTCTGAATCACAAGCCTTTTGTGCTAAACCAACCATCTCCAATCTGGAGGATAATAACGGCTGTGTTTTGTAACCTCTCCATGCCAGACTCTTGCCTCTGTGGGGCACTAGAAGAGAGCTTCTGGAGCATTCCAGAAGCCATGCATCTGCCTATATATGATGCAGGATCAACTGGGACTGTGTCTACTGCAACTAACCGCCCAACCTCTCGAGCTCTTGATTGGCTCATACAGTTGTCCATTACCAGTCCAGGTAACCAATAGAGTGATAGTCTGTGGCCCATGTGGGGCTGCTCTGGCTGATGGCTACTCTAGTAATTGCCAGGACTGTGCACAGACATGGTGTCCACATAGAGACACATCATAGTTGCAGCATTTCCTGCTGCAAGGCAAGTGCATGGTCCCTGACCTTGTTCTTCTTTACCAAGGAAGGGAGTGTGTGACCTGAATCCCGCGAGGGAATAATAGTTGTAAAGTTGTGGGGTGCATGGGGGCTTTCTTGTGGATCCCAACCATTGGCCAGGGGTCTAGTTTACTAACTGATCAAGCCTCCCTCTCTGAAGAGGCACTAGGCAAGACATGTCCATTTGCCAGGAGTTTGCATTCACAAAGAAGAACTAAAGCAACTTCTCTAGGGCAACCTTCTCCCAGGGCTGAGGCCAGCCAAGACCATGTGGGGAAGACCCCAGACTGTCTTCATGATGAAGAGAGATGTCTGCTCCGATTTGCACGGGGAGTTTTACCACCAGGAACAAAAGCAGTCTTCACAGAAGCATCTTACCATTCCTGGCACATCTACGTCCTCTGCTTCCTGCATTTTAAAACCTGGGCAAGGCAGTTAACAGAAACTCCACTGACCAGGGGTCAGGGTCACCCTCCACTGTGACTCTGCCCCAACAAGCCCCGTGAACTTGGGCAAATCTGTGCCTCTCCCTGAGCCTCGTTTCCTCTTCTGTAAAGTGAGCAGGATTGGGCTATCTAAGCTTCAAGGTCTGCGCCTTCATTCCTAACACTACCCTACCTATTCTCCCCAAGTCCAAATCTGGAAGAGACTAATATGCTGCTTATAAAAATGCTGGTGTTTTCCAAAGGGACTCTCTCATTCCCTGGCATCCTTTTATGGCGCTATTTTCTACCTGGGTCTCAAAGCGCCTGGGGAAAGAACTGTTTAATCTCATTGTATGGCACTGTGACTATTAACTGCACTTTGGCCACTGAAGAAATTCAAGCCATAAATGACGATTATAAAAATAATAATAGGTACAATCCCCTCCCCACGTCAAAGCGCTGGCTTCTTCTTCTTTTTTTTTTTTTTAATGCCACTCTGTGCCAGAGGCCTTCAGAAAAAGAGTTAATTAATATCCCTTGCTGTGGACTAATTCTCATTTCAACATGTGGCTGTCATTTCCCTGTCATCATGGCTGATTTACAACAGGGTTTAATTAAATTCTCTGTACATTATTCAGCATTCTCCAAAGACAACACCAGAGAGGCCCGGGGTATTTAAAATGTCACCTGCTGAGACATATCACCTCTTCCTAAATAAATATGACAGTGATCAAACTTTGGCTAATTACAGTGACTTAGTTATTTGTTTGTATGTTTTAATATTTAATTGCTTTCATGTTCATCCAATTACTGAGCCACAGCAAATAGAAATTAACTTTTTATCAGCGTGACTCAGCCCAGCTCATAAGCACTCCAAAGCTTCAATACAATGGGACCTGCCCAAGCTGAGGATCACAGCCTTGTTCTCAGCTGGACGGGGCGATTAAATTAAGGGAGAACCCTCTCGGCTCCATCCCCGTTCCCAGCCTGCTCGGGGCTGCGGGCCCAGCTTCCAGGAGCATCTAACTCAAAGCAGCTGCTGGAAGGAACACAGGCAGGGCTCCTAATTCCACACTGACACCCTATGGCCACTCTGTGCAACTGCCCCGGGTCCTTCAGATACTTCGGATTCCTGGGGAGATGAAAAAGAACTCCTGGGTACACATAAGCGAGAGTTTTCAAGTTCCCACATCAGTAACCTAAGTTCCCCTCACCAGGGAGGCTCTGTCTTTAAGGTCCTCCTGCTTTGAGGGCCATCTGCTCCTTGTGAGACGTCCTGGCTCCTTCTGCCAAGCTCCCTGGGACAAAAGGAGCACCCGAGAGCCTGTGGAGTGCCTGCTGTGTTTTAAAAACCGCAGCCAGGACAGGAACACAGCCCATCACCAGCAGTCTTCTGATCAAATGCATTAGCCAGTCCTCAAAATCATCCACCAAGCCCTCAAAAGCCAGTTCCTCTGATGTTATCTCAAAAGCGCCCCCTGGCTCTCTCTCCCACCCTTGGTTCTGATACATCACTAACACCTCGACGTCCGCTCTTCTCCCAAGGCGAGCCTCGGCATTGCAGAGTTTAACACATTAAAAAAAAGAGGAAGAAGTAAGCCTTTCTGGGAAGCTTCAGTGATTCCAAACGGGATAAGCAAGGTCTACCTCCAGCCTAATCCCACAGCCTCATGGGATGTTGGCTTAAAATGTTCAACTTTCCAAAAATAAAAAATAATCTTTCCATGCACTTACAGCTTATCTCTCCCGCTCAGCTGTAAGCTCCTTAAGTGGGGGTGGGGGGCTCAGAAACCAGTAGAGAGGCAGCCAGGGTAAGAGCTGGAGGAAACGCCGGCTGACCAGCCCTCTGCGGAAGGGGCCCTGCCTGGCCTTTGTGTTTTTTTAATATGTACTTAAAACAAGTTACTATTTATACAAAGTAACATTTCTTCTATGATTCACTTTCAATTTATTTTAGAAAAAAGTACATAAGTGTACCCAAAATTCCAATTCAATTTAAAGAACTCTCAATTTTTGTCTAATAAATATCTATTTTATTTTATTTATTTATTTTATTTTGAGATGGAGTCTTGCTTTGTCGCTGAGGCTGAAGTTGCAGTGGCTCAATCTCGGCTCACTGTAACCTCTGCCTCCCAGGTTCAAGCAATTCTCTTGCCTCAGCCTCCTGAGTAGCTGGGACTACAGGCGCGAGCCACCACACCCAGCTTATTTTGCATCTTTACTAGAGACAGGGTTTCACTATGTTGGCCAGGCTGGTCTCAAACTCCTGACCACAATGAATCCACCTGCCTCGGCCCCCAGAAGTGCTGGGTTTACAGGCATGAACCCTGGTCTAATAAATATTTTGAACTCCCCGGTCTAATAAATATTTTGATGTCCAAAAATATGTAACAGTGGTTAAAAGAGTGTTTCTTGATAAATACCAACATTTCTTCAACATAGTCGCCTGGTCTTTGTAATGACAACCTACAACTGCATTCAATCACTGAGCCAACACCACGTGCCAGGCATTAGGCATGGATTTAGGGATGATAAAACCACCACCACGGAACGGAGACACAGTCCCTGTCCTTGGGTGCTAGAGTCTGGAAGGAAACACAAATAATTCCAAGTGGGTGTCCTGAGGTGTGGGGAGGAGAGGGACAGACCTCAGGAGGCGACTCGGTCTAAGGAGCTTGCCTGGGGAAGCCTGACAGCTGAAGAAACACAAAGAGCCTTTTTCAACTAACAAAGAGGAGGAAGATTTTTCCTGGGGGCCCAGAGTTTATGCAAATGCACCCAGCCCAGAACAAGGAATTCTAATTGGCCCCAGCAGGTGCCTCTTCCGCAGGGTGGTCCTGCAGTCGGGCACCTGTGTGAACTAACTCCCCCTGACAGGCAAGTCCTTAGAGAAAGCGACAAAGCATCCAGTCCTGTGGCTTGACTGGGAACGACTGAGAAACCAGGACAGGAAGAGGCCAAAGAGGACGCGGTGGACTGAGCCGGGCTGGGCGTCAGGCAGGGCTGGACTCAGGGTCGTCGGGTGCCTGTGACGCGGGGCTGGCTCCGATGGTCCCTCTGGAAGGTAAAAGCACCGCTGCGGTAGTCAGTTCATCCAGCGCATCCTCACAGGGCCCACCGGAGCAACTCAGGGCTTCCTCTAAGGGTCACATGTTGGCTGCCAGGATGAGGCATGGGGGCCCTGGCTGTGCCCACCTAAGCCCGTCTGGAGGAGCAGGAAGTACCATCACCTAGAAGGTGGCAGGTGAGCTGAGGACATAAATGAGGGTCAGCAGAGTGCCACAGGCCAAGTCAGCCAGTGGGGATGGGGTCAGGGGTCCGGGTGGAGAGAGCCACTGGACACGGCTCATGGCAAAGCCAGCCTGGTGCTTTGGGGAAACTGGAGCAGGAAATACACAACAGGAAGAGGCAGGAGAGGAGCCGAGGCCCTGCAGATAAGGATAGGCCTTTAAGCCAGATTAAGGAGTCAGGCAAAGGAGAGCCACTGCAGGCTTTCCATGGAGGAGAGAAGAAACTGAGCACAAAGTAGATGCTCATTAAACATCTTTGAGGTGGCTTTTGGGGCTCGTAATCCCAACACTTTGAGAGGCCAAGGCAGGAGAATCATTTGAGGCAGGAATTCAAGACCAGCGTGGGCAATATAGACCCCGGTCTCTACAAAAATATTTTTTAAAATTAGCTGGGCATGTTGATGTGCACCTGTGGTCCCAGCTACTCTGGAGGCTGAGGCGGGAGAATACCTTGAGCCCAAGAGGCTGGGGCTGCGGTGAGCCAAGCTTGCACCTTGGCACTCCAGCCTGGTGGACAGGGCAAGACCTTGTCTTGCTACCTAGGAGGGGCCAAGATTCACCCCCTTAGCAAAAACTCAGGTATGGTTGAAAGGGTCTTATTAGGACTAACAAGACTCTCACCTCTGTCAGGAAACTCTAAAAGTTTTAAGACGCTCTTCTACCAAGAACCAGGAACAAAGTCCAAATATGTATTGCTTATCATATCACAGGATCACATATTGTAATCCCTAGGTTAGCCACTATTAAAAATGCAAAGTACAGCTAAAATGCCAATTGACTAATTAAAATGGGATACCAAAAAATATGAATAACATAAAAGAAGTCAGGAAAAAAGAAACAGGAAAACAAAACAAAACAAAAAAACAGAAGGGACAAAAGGCAGATCTAAATCCAATCACATCAATAATCGCACCTAACAGAAATGGACTGAACATCCCACTTAAAAGGCAGAGATAATCTGGCTGAATGACCTTGCAAGACCCAGCTATGTGTCATCTCCAAGAGATACATTTTAAATATAAAGACACAGAAGGACTACAAAAAAAGGATTTTTAAAAAGGTATACCAGGCAAACAATAGGTGCAAAAGACAGGTGTGGCTGTGTTAATATAATAGACCCAAGACAAAGAGTATTGCCAAAGAGATAGAGGGAGACTGCATAGTGATGAAAGGATATGTTTATTGGGAAATCGTAACAATCTTAAATGTTTATGCACCTAATAACAGTTTCAAAATAAATAAAGCAAAACCTGTTAGAATTAAAAGGAGAAATCGACAAATCTAAAAATTATAGTTAGAGATTTTAGTACCCCTCTTTCAGCAACTGACAGAGTCAAGTAAACGAACAATCAAAAAACCAGTAAGGACACTGAACATTCTAACCACTATGGTAACCTAATTGATATTTAAGGAACACTATGCCCAGTGATTACAGAATACATGTTCTTTACAAAGGCATGTGGAGCCTTCACCAAGATAGACCATATGCTGAGACATAAAATAAGTCTAGACCAATTTTGAAGAACAAAATCTCACAGAGTACAACCTCAGACACAAAGGAATTATATAAAAGGGAGACATCTATTTTAAGCCAAACCATCTCAAACATGTCCATCCAAATTTAGGGAAGCTCTTACAGCCAGATAAATAGACACAAACATAATTTTTCTTTTCTTTTCTTTTCTTTTCTTTTTTTTGAGACAGAATTTCGCTCTGTCACCCAGGTTGGAGTGCAATGGAACGATCCTGGCTCACTGCAACCTCCACTTCCCAAGTTCAAGTGATCCTCCTGCCTCAGCCTCCCGAGTAGCTGGGACTACAGGCACCCACCAGCATGCCTGGCTAATTTTTTGCATTTTTAATAGAGACAGGGTTTCACCATACTAGCTAGGATGATCTTGAACTCCTGACCTCGTGATCCACCCGCCTCAGCCTCCCAAAGTGCTGCGATTACATAATTTTTGTATTTTTTAATAGAGATAGGGTTTCACCGTGTTGTCCAAGCTGGTCTCAAACTCCTGACCTTGTGATCCACCCGCCTCGGCTTCCAAAGCAAATGTAATTTATTAAGATCTTATATTAATATTGATTCAGATTAATGTACACTGCCTCTCCCCAGTTGGTCTGAACCTCTGCGGTTTTGCCAGCCCAACCAGCCAAGCACTGAATCTGAAGCTCGTTATCATTGTCATCACCTCCCATCACCTGCCATTGGCACCCCTCTTGTGACACTTAAAATTCTCTCCCTTGTTTTATGACGGGGTAAGAGAATATTCCTGATCCTTTTCCCCCGACTGTCAGCTCCTCAAGGGCAGCATCAGGAACTGACACACAGTAGGCACGAAAGGGGCATGCTGCATGAAAATGATTGTCGGCCGGGCTTGGTGGCTCACGCCTGTAATCCCAGTATTTGGGAGGCTGAGGTGGGTGGATCACCTGAGGTCAGGAGTTCAAGACCAGTCTGGCCAACATGCTGAAACCCCGTCTCTACTAAAAATACAAAGATTAGCTGGGCATGGTGGCAGGAACCTGTAGTCCCAGCTACTCGGGAGGCTGAGGCAGGAGAAGTGCTTGAACCTGGGAGGAGGAGGCTGCAGTGAGCCGACACTGTGCCACTGCACTCCAGCCTGAGCAACAAGAGCAAAACTCCATCTTAAAAAAAAAAAAAAAAAAGCAACTGTCATCATCATCATCACTGCCACAGTCACCATCATCACAGGATGACACTAAGGATCTCATCTCACTTAATGCTCCAGTCACTCAACCAGGGCGATGCCCACCACTCCTGAAGCACACATATCCAGTGTTTCTAAGCTTTACTTCACATTCAGTAAGAAGCAGCACATCACCCCACCACAGACACACACGACCGCCCTTCACTGTGGGAAGTCATTGGCACATGTTTGTGAGTATTTCGTTAGAGCTCAAGGTCAAATGAGCACTCTGAGAGCCCAGAAATTGGAGACTGGCCTCCAGACTCGGTTTGACCCAGATTACAACTTCCACTGACCCAGGGGTGCCTGACTTTTTGGAAGGCACTATAGGATCTGAGATGACATCTGCTGCCGAATGGCTGGGGCTTGAATACCAGTTCTACCACTTCCTAGCTGTGACCTTGGGCACTTACTTGAAATAAACCTCAGCTTCCCTATCTATAAAACAGGAAAAATGCTAGGACCTAACCTCATGGATTATCTCATTCAGTGCTCCTGCAACCCTATGAGGTTAGGTCCTAGAATTACTCCTGTAGTACTAACACTTCTAATCATTCCCAATACACTTGTATGGTTGCTATTATTCCCATGTTAAAGTGATGAGGCCGGGCATGGTGGCTCACACCTGTAATCCTAGCGCTTTGGGAGGCCAAGGCGGGCAGATCATGTGAGGTCAGGAGTTCAAGACCAGCCTGGCCAACATGGTAAAACCCCGTCTCTACTAAAAATACAAAAATTAGCTGGGTGTGGTGGCATGCACCTGTAATCCCAGCTACTTGGGAGGCTGAGGCAGGAGAATCTCTCGAACCTGGGAGGCAGAGGTTTCAGTGAGCTGAGATCACACCACTGTACTCCAGCCTGGGCGACAGAGCCCCACAATGAACTTTAAGGGCAAAAGATCCCTGAGTGCTTCGGCAACGTGAAGGAAGGCGAGGGCAGCTCTGGTTGTCGGCATCATCACAAAAGCTTCTGTGAGCAAAGGAAGAGAGAGGACCCACTCATTCAGAAAGAAGTGAATTTCAGACCCCGCCTCCTGCCTGCCCCCACCCCACAGCTCAAGAATTTGACAATTTCCAGGACTGTGAGGACCAGCTGAGACCACGTGATTTTGCAAGACATGGACACAGGTGAGGCCAAGTTACTGTCCCAACTTTCATCACCGTCATTGTCAATGCTGTCACCCTGTGAATGTGTCAAGGTCACTATCGGCGCCTAGGGTGCCCTCCGAGCTCCTGCAGAGGCAGATTGTGGTGATGAGGATAACATTAACTCTACATTGTCTCTGCTCTGACAATGAACAGTGTCTGTAAGTTTGGTGGCCACAGCGGACCTGTGCTGCCCAGTGCCACCGTCCTCAGCACCAACATCATGAGTTACTAAACGGGCTTCTTGTTGAGATACATACAAAAGCTTTCCCATCCTCTGCACAGGGCTGACCATCTGCTCAGCAACAGAAACATCCTCCCAGAAAGCCAGCAAGCCTCTCCAGCCCTGGAGACACAGAATGAGGGTATCTGGGAGGGGACTCTAGCCAGGGAGCCTCCAGTGTGTCAAGGGGACCCGCCAAGTTCCCTGGCGGCCACTGAGCATCAGTGTCTGCCCAGAAGATGCCTCTTCCATGGCAGCGTCAGGACTTAGTGACCACAACTGCCCAGGCCCCTAGGAGGAGCAGTTATGTTGGGGTGTGGTGCACAGCCCTGTACCCTCCCTAGTGACCACACGGACGGCAGGGGCCACATCCTGTGACCCCACACGGGGAGACCTTTTCGGCAAGTGGGTTACAGATGAAAACGCTGTCATAGGCCATGGTATCCATGGCTTCCAAATGCTCAAAACTGCTTCTCATAATCTTGGAAAATTGTCCGATTTTTGAACAATGGGGATGGGGATAGCCAGGAAACAGGGTCTAAAATTTATTTCTCTGTCTTTTATTGGAATAACTTAATCCTTGCGAGTAGTTAAATATGAGAGTGATGTGACATTATCACAAAGGTAAACACACAATTACAGCAGGGGGTAGGTTTAACACAAAACAACACCCAAGCTGACTGTTTATCCAACCAACTGGAAACATGTACGCAAAACCATCCCGCCTGACAGGTGAGCACGTTCTTAATTGCTTTTAAACATGTTCTTAAATGTTGATATGTTGCGTAAATACCTTTTTAAAAGAGCACGTTTTCAGAAAATGTGGCCGGGCGCGGTGGCTCACGCCTGCCATCCCACCACTTTTGGGAGGCCGAGGTGGGCGGGTCACCTGAGGTCAGGAGTTCGAGACCAGCCTGGCCAACATGGTGAAACCCCATCTCTACTAAAAATACAAAAAAACTGAGCTGGGAGTTTGTGGTGGTCGCCTGTAATCCCAGCTACTCAGGAGGCTGAGGCAAGAGAATCACTTGAACCCAGAGTTGGAGGTTACAGTGAATGGAGATCGTGCCATTGCACTCCAGCCTGGGCAACAGAACGGGGCTCCATCTCAAAAATAAAATAAATAAAAAGAAAATGTAACTGTTACGGGAGCGGGGGTGTTGGAGCAGGAGAATGATCCGGACAAAACCAACCTGATGACTTCCGGCACCCACCTCTGTCGCCTGCTTCCCCCATATCAGAGCAGATGTTTTCACGGACCTGGCAGGTATCTTTGGGTGTACATTTTGGATTCATTTTGTCCCAGCTGATTCTGTGTTCGTTGTTGAGAGCTGCCGAGGCAAGGCACTGCAGTCAGAGTGCCTTCAACAGGAACGCATTTCCTCGCAGTTCTGGAGGTTGGAAGTGTGAGATCAAGGTGTCGAGGCAGGGTTGGTTCCTTCTGAGCCCCCTTTCCTTGCCTTCTAGGACAGGGGTCCTCAACCCCGGGACCGAGGACCCATTAGGAACCATTAGATTCACACAGGAGCATGAACCCTATTGAGAACTGAGCATGCGAGGGATCTAGGTTTCACGCTCCTCATGAAAATCCAACGCCTGATGCTCTGTCACCGTCTCCCTCATCCCCAGATGAGACCGTCCAGTTTCAGGAAAACCAGCTCAGGGCTCCCACTGATTCTACATTATGGCAAAGCGTGTCATTATTTCATAATATATTACAATGCAGTAACAACAGAAATAAAGTGTGAAATAAATGTAACGCGCTTGAATCATCTGGAAACCTTCCACCACCACCTTGCCTGGGTCCGTGGAAAAGCGCCTTCCACGAAACCAGCCCCTGGTGCCAGAAAGGTTGAGGACCGCTGTTACAGAAGGTTGTTCTCTTCTCCCTGTGTCCTCACGTGGTCATCCCTCTGTGTGCGTCTTAATCTCCTCCTCCTATAAGGACCACCAGTTCTGTTGGGTTATAGCCCACCCTAAGGACCTCGTTTTACCTTAATTACCTTTCTAAAGCCTCTATCTCCAAATAAGGGCATATCCTGAGATACTGGGGCTGAAGGATTTATTTTTTTTATTTTTATTTTTTAAGACAGAGTTTCACTCTGGTGCCCAGGCTGGAGTGCAGTAGTGCAATCTTGGCTCACTGCAACCTCCGCCTCCCAGGTTCAAGCAGTTCTCCAGACTCAGCCTCCAGAGTACCTGGGATTACAGGTGCCCACCACCATGCCCGGCTAATTTTTGTATTTTTAGTAGAGATGGGGTTTCACCATATTGGCCAGGCTGGTCTTGAACTTCTGACCTCAGGTGATCCACCCAACTGGGCCTCCCGGAGTGCTGGGATTACAGGCGTGAGCCACCATGCCCGGCCAGGGGCTTAGGAATTTGATATATGGATTTGGAGAGGGCACAACTGAGATCATAACAGATTACTTCCACAAAAGCCAAAGTCCAGGATGCACAGGGAAGGAGAGGGTTGCCTGAGAACCCAAATCAGGCAGGGCCTGGAGCCCTGCAAGAGGGACACCTGGTCTTAGGTACTGGCTTTAAGGATAAATACCCGAGAGGTAATTATGATGCCAGGCAGACCTCCTGATTTTAAAGTAATAAACACTTCAAGGCAAAGAGAACCTCCCAGAAAGTTCCAGACATGCAGGAATATCCTGATAAGAGAAGCAAGAAAGTGATTTCCAGGGTCAATGGTGGAGACACCAGGAGCGCACAGAAGGCGTCGGGGAGAGGGCAGCCCCTACGCAGGGCCTGGCGAGCCAGGGGTGTGCCCACTGCGCCTGCCTGTACACCCGGTGGGCAGCCCTTCGGCGGGCTCATTAGCTGCCATCCTTAGCACCGAGGGACCAGTTCCTGGTCAGGGAGCAGAACCTGCTCTTCCCCAGGGGGATGCAGGCAGGAGGCCAGCGCTTACTTGACTGACAGGTGTCAGGTCAGATCACCAGCTCTCTTGAAAATGTCATCCTCGCCTCCTGCCGGGCCAAGCCAGCGGGGGACAGCAAGACAGACAGCCCCCCCTAATGATGCCAGGCAGACCTCTTGACAGCTCTGCCCTCCCGGGCCCACGGAACAGCCTGCGCGGAGTATCCCGCTCCGGGAGGGGTGGGGACCCTGGCTTTCCTGCCCAGCCCTGCCAAGCAGCAGAGAGAACAGGGCGGAGGCACCTATTTCCCAGGGTCTGCAGCGCCTCCAAACCCCTAATTCTGACGGTCCCGGGGGCGTGCGCAGCGGAGCCCCTCACCGACGTCGTCGCCCCCGCCTGGGCACCACGCGCACCGCACCCAGGAGCAGAGGGGACGCGGATGCCAGCCCCCGCGAGCCACTCTGCCCGCTACCGCAGAGCTCTCCGCCAGCGCCTCAGCCGCCGTTCCAGAAGAGGCAGCGTCTGGCGCGCAACGCGGCGCACGGTCCCCGGCCCGCGCGGCAGCCTGGAGGGGCGCCAGAGTCCCCGTCCCGCTTCCTGGCGGCCCTGCCGCCGGCCAGCTCCCTCCTCCCCTCTCTCCCTCGGTGCTCCCACCACAGCCTGGGACGCTTCCAGGACCCCAGAGGGAGGAGGGGTCCGCAAGGGGAAGGCGCGGAGCGGGGGAAGGAGGAGCAGCGCCAGCGCGGCGGCTCAGGACCCTCCGGGCATCGCACGTGGTTTCCGGATTCCTCCCACCCCTACCCAGTCGACCACGAGAGGGAGTCGGGGTTATCTCCTTCTCAGCCCCCGCTGGACAGAAAGCCTTGCCAAAGTGAAGAAATTAAAAAGCAGGGGAGGGAAGGCGAGGAGGGGAGAGAGGGGGGAAGGAGGGAAAAGTCCCCTCCAGCCATAATGGGTCCCAGAGAAGAACAGAGAGGTGAACACAGGCAAGGTCCTCGGGTTCCCTCCCCACCTGCCTCCTCCCAGGGCATGTGCAGCGGCCTGGCCCACCCGCCTCTGGGGCGACCACGGGATACACAGCATGGCCACTGTCCCTCTGGGTCCCCACCTGCCACACACACATCCGCGACTTCTGGCTCTTTGATCTTCCCTTTACGAAACAGCCGTGCTTTGTTCACGACTGGGTGAGGGCCTGGGGACATGCTGCATGGAGGATGGCAAGGGGAGGTTTGGTTGAAACAAGAACACTTGATCGGCACCTTGGGTTTCCAGCCCCCAAGAGGGCTCACACAGCCACGTGCTGTGTCCCGGCTCTGAGCAAAACAGAATGTGCCAGTGTGGATGCTCCGTGCTCAGACGTGGCCCCTGGACCCAGATGGGGCTCTCTGTCCAGAAACAACCCAGCCTCCGCAACAGCCTGGTCGTTACACTGATTTCATTTCCTTCCAATCAAAGAGCAAAATATACACCACGAAGGGTCCACCTTTCCTTCTCTACTTGTTCTAGAGGGCGATTAGCATGGAGGGGCCATCACACTGCAGCGGAGAGGAGAGGGTGGCTTAAAAATAAACGGGCTCTGGGAGGAAAGGAGCAACTGCTATGGCCGCTCTTGGCACTCTTGGCATTCTGCAGGAAGCCCAACCCTCAGCTCCCACCCACCTAGAACCCCAGCATCCGCTGAGCCTCTGACACTGCTGAACGCACCCCTAGGAAGGGCTCCGAGCCTCTGCCCTGCTGAGTGTATCCCCGGGAGGGCTCCAAGCCTCTGCCCTTCTGAATGCACCCCAGGAAAGGCTCCGAGCCTCTGCCCTGCTGAGTGCACCCCAGGAAAGGCTCCGAGCCTCTGCCCTGCTGAGTGCACCCCCGGGAGGGCTCCAGCTTGGCCCCTAACGTGGCTACCCCCTGCAGGCAAGGAGGCTGTGGTGTTTCTCAGCACGGGGGTGGCTTGCCACAGTAAACACGCCAGTGCCCTGAGGTGTGGAGGATGCGGGAAGCGATTCAGTATTTTCGTGGGGGCTCATTATATTTGCTCCCAGACCAGAAGAGCCGGAGCCTATTACTGCTCTCTCGGTAGGATTTTTTTTTTAATCCTTGTATATTACAAGAACATGAATTAGGCTCTGATGAATGCGATATTAATTAATTACATGAACATCCACGTGGGAGACGGGAGGGGTGGCGGGAGAGGTGGTGCGATGCCACCGTCCGGGAGTAGGGAGGCTGCTGGAAACGCGCGGCTCATTGTTTCCGGCTCCGGAACGTGGAGGCGCGCGCAGTGGGCTCAGCCAGTGAGGTTTACCTGCAGGCAGCAGATGTGGCTTCTGCAAGATTTAAAGCCTCTGGCACCGTTACAGACGAGGAGGGTGGGGGGGCCTGGGCACTGCAGCAGCTGAGAGGGAGGAGGGGAAGGACTCAGGCTCGGGCCGCCGTCTTCTCCAACTGCAAGGAGGGCCATTGAAATCCGGTTCACACGCTCCAAAACGGCCGCTCTCAGCGCGAGCCTGGGAAGGTCACGCAGGGCCTCGTGCGGCTCAGAGAGCCTCCTGGGCTCCTCTGTCCATCAGACGGAGCCTGAGGGTTGCAAGAAGGGTCCTTGACTGCTAAAGGCAGATCATTCTCCTCCAAAGTATTTGGCAGAAACCACTTCAAACTCCCTCTCCTGCTCTGAGCCCCGGGGGGAGGGGCTGCTGCCACTGAAAGCTGGCAAAACAAAAATGACAAGGAGAAATGCGAGGTGGAACTGGAAAATCAAGAGAGGGAGCCTATAGCCTGAGCTTTAAACTGCCCAGGTGGCTCTCGGGTGCAGCCGCGCCCCCCTCACTTCCAGCCCCAGACACATAGCACCTCTCCCTCCGGGGCTGGAGATCTGTCCCCAGGATACTGGGCAGATTCTTGGGTCCCACCAGGCAGGGTCTGGTTCAAATGAGAAGATGACCTGCAGGTACAGTGACATGAGCCAGGGGTCATCTGGAGATCCCTGAAGGCATGAGGTGTAGGTCCCGGCCACAGGCAATTAGGTCCATGTGAAGGCAGGACCCAGCCTAGAACACCAGGGAGCAAAAGGCCCCAAGACATGAGGTTTGGGGAAGAGGGTCTGAGCAGCTAGAGCTGGAAGCCAGCAGCAAAGTGGCTTTTGGTATGGCTCGGGCACTCAGGAACTCTGGCTCTAAAGCCACAACCGTCACTCAGTGAGACAGGTATGGGGCTGCAGGTAGAAGCCACAGAGTCATCAGGCTGGGGGAGGAGAATGGGAGGGAGGAGCAGAGGGAGGAGGCTCCCATCATGCTCCCTCCTCCTCTTCGTGAAGGGCCCATGTACTTTTCTCTCTGTGATGTGAACGTTGGTCAGAACGCCAGGGTCCAACATCATGCTTCGTGCTTGGCTGTAAGGTGGTGTTTGTTTAGCAGGGATTCTTTCTGCCAGATGTAGAACATCTCAAAACACTAGGCACAAAATGTCAGACATTTCACGAATGCTGTGATGGTTAATTTTATGTGTCAACCAGATTGGGCCACGGGAAGCCCAGATACTTGGTCAAACATTATGTACAGTATTTCTGTGAGGGTGTTTTGGATGAGATTAACATTTATTTATTTATTTATTTATTTATTTATTTATTTATTTATTTATTTATTTGAGACAGGGTCTTATGCTGTCACCCAGGCTAGAGTGCAGAGGTGGGATCATGGGTCACTGCAGCCACGACCTCCTGGGCTCAAACAATCCTCCTGCCTCAGCCTCCTGAGTAACTGGGATTATGAGTGTGTGCCACCACGCCCAGCTATTTATGTGTATGTGTGTTTTTAGAAGAGACACAGTTTCACCATGTTGGCCAGGCTGGTTTGGAACTCTTGACCTCAAGTGATCTTCCCACCTCGGCCTCCCAAAGTGCTGGGATTATAGGCATGAGCCACCACAACTGACCGAGATTCACATTTAAATCAGTAGACGGAGTAAAGCAGTTTGTTCCATCTAATGCGGTGTGGGAGGGCCTCATCCAATCAGCTGAAGGCCTGCACAGAACAAAAGGCTGACCCTCCTCCAAGTAAGAATGAGTTTCTCCTGCCTGACGGTCTTCAAGCTGGGACAACAACTTTGTCCTGCCTGCAGACTTGAACTGACATTGGCTCTCCTGCGCCCTGAGACTGCCAGCTTTCAGACTGGAACTTATACCGTGGGCTGTCCTGGTTCTCAGGCCTTTGGATCCAGACTGGAATTCCACCATCGGCTCTCCTCGCTCTCCAGCCTGCCCACTGCAGATCATGGGACTTTCCAATCTCCAAAATTACATGAGCCAATTTATAATAATAGGTCTCTTTATATAAACAGGAGAGGCAGAGATAGAGACATAGGGAGAACCCTGGCTAATGCAAATGTTCACCAGCGATTTCCCCTGCTTCATCTGGGCTGGGGACATAACTAAATTCAAGATGGGTTTAGACCTAAAGTAGATTCTGGCCAGGCACGATGGCTCACACCTGTCATCCCAGCTTGGGAGGCCAAGGCGGGCGGACCACCTGAGGTCAGGAGTTCAAGACCAGCCTGGCCAACATGGCGAAACCCTGTCTCTACTAAAAATACAAAAATTAGCTGGTCGTGGTGGCATGCGCCTGTAATCCCAGCTACTCGGGAGACTGAGACAGGAGAATTGCTTGAACCCAGGAGGTGGAGGTTGCCGTGAGCTGAGATTGTGCCACTGCACTGCAGCCTGGGTGACAAAGCAAGACTCCATCTCAAAACAACAACAACAAAAATTTTAAAAAAATAAAAATAAAATGAAGTAGATCCTTTGTTATCTCCAAAGACCAGAAGAGAATTTTTCTACATGTCTGCCCTAGATACTGTCTGTGGCATTCAGCATCCATTCCCACCACCTTGTGGCATGGAAGCTTGAAGGTTAAATGCTGCATTTCCAGACCACCTTGATTTTATAGGATACCAGCTGTAAACCAAAAAGTATCTGAGATAAGTCTCAATCAATCTAGAAAGTTTATTTTGCTGAGGTGAAGGACACACCCATGACACAGCCTTAGGAGGTCCTGACAACATGTGCCCAAGGTGGTTGGGGCACAGTTTGGTTTTATGCATTTTAGGGAGACATGAGACATCAATCAATATATGTAAGCTGTGCATTGGTTCGGTCCGGAAAGGCGGGAAAAAGAGAGATGTCTGTTGTTCTTATTATGTGCTGAATGCAGCAATAGGTAATTAATATATAGATAGATGGATAGAAGGATTTTACACTTACATCCTACAGCTATAATATGCCATCTCTTCAAACATCAGTGGAACAGTTGCAAAACTGATTATACATTGAATCACAGCATTTTTATTTCCAACCACTTTATTTTCTATCTGCACACAGGTAAAATTGGATAAATGTCTAGACTCAGGTCAAAAAATGAAAATGACTGCACAGAACCTGAGATGTAGGTCTTAGGGTCTGTCTAAAAGTCAGAATCATAACATCTGCCTCTAATATCTGATAGTGGTTGCATAGATTTTTTTCCTTCCTTAAACATCTACTTTTAAGAAGATATGCTTGACTTTGTATTACTGCTGACATGGCCTAAATACTTGGAACACATAAAATCCTTAAACACTTTCCATTCTTGCTGCATTTGGATTTTCCACACGAGGAACGAGGACACAAGTAGGAGATTATTCTATTTGCCTTAGTCAGACACTGGCAATGTGGAAGGGGCTGTCTTTGCTTGCTAAAGCAAGGAATACATATTTAAAGATATATGGGACCCTGGCACCTAGCTCTTTCTGGAAAGAGAGGCAAGTATGCCCTGTTCCTATGGTCCAGAAACACAAAACAGAGTTGAGCTTTTAGCAATAAATGTTATTTGGCTGTATGAGTTTTTGACAATTCAATACCCTTTACATGTGTGTTGCTGGCCTTGTGATATGGTTTGGCTGTGTCTCCACCCAATTCTCATCTTGAATTGTAGCTCTCACAATCCCTACATGTTGTGGGAGGGACCCAGTGAGAGGGAATTGAATCATGGGGGTGGGATTTTCCTGTGATGTTCTCGTGATAGTGAATAAGTCTCGTGAGATCTGATGGTTTTATAAGGGGCGGTTCCCCTGCACACACGCTCTTGCCTGCCGCCATGTAAGATGTGCCTTTTCTCCTCCTTCACCTTCTACCATGACTGTGAGGCCTCCCCAGCCATGTGGAACTGTGAGTTCATTAAACCTCTTTGTCTTTATAAATCACCCAATCTTGGGTATTTCTTCACAGCAGTATGAACATGGACTGATACACCTCGATGTTAAAAACTTTATATGTAACCATTTTTAAAAACCCTCTCACCAATAGAGGACATTTTGAGGTCGTCCAAATAAACCAGAACAACACAATCCCAGAACAGTCTATTTTCTATCTTGTTCTATAAAGCAGAGAGAGCACAGTCTACATTTCCTGACCACATTTGTTTAAAATATGAAAAACAGAAATTAACGGTCAAGTTTTAACAAAGCCTAAACACTCAATGGTTTGGAAAATTTAAAGCCATCTTTGAATAATGATTAGGTCAACAAAGAAATCAAAACCTATTGTAGATTACAGAGAAAATAATAGGATACAGTCACAGTTGAATTTAGAAATGAATTCAAAGTTTCAAATATTCTTATTAAGGAAAATAAGAAATAACAAGAACGTATGTTAGCCATAGTTTTAAAAGTAAAGCAAGACAGCAAAAATAAGTTCTAACATCAATCTCAATACTCACAAATAATGTAAATGGATTAAAACTCTCTGTAAAAAGATAGAGACATTCAGATTCTTTTTTCTTCTTTTACTAATTAGATTTTATCGAGGCAAAATTTACCTGTAGTGAAATACACAGATCTTAAGTGTAAAATTAAATACGTTGGTAAATGTGTGAATGCATGCTACCAGAAATCCAATAGCCTATTTACACCATCCCAGGCAGTTCACATTGAATCCCGACCTCCCCATAGGCAACCAGAGTTCTGGTTTTCATCACTATGGATTAATTTTACCTCTTTATTTATTTATTTATTTTCTGAGATGAAGTCTTGCTCTGTCACCCAGGCGGGAATGCAATGGCACAATCTCAGCTCACTGCAACCTCCACCTCATGGGTTCAAGCAATTCTCCTGCCTTAGCCTCCTAAGTAGCTGGGATTACAGGCACGCGCCACCACACCCAGATAATTTTTGTATTTTTAGTAGAGACGGAGTTTCACCGTGTTGACCAGGCTGGTCTTGAACTCCTGACCTCAAGTGATCCACTTGCCTTGGCCTCTGAAAGTGCTGGGATTACAGATGTGAGCCACTGCATCTGGCCAGTTTTGCCTCTTGAATTTCATTCTCCATGGAATTAAGTACTATGTGCCCTTTGCAATAGGATTTTCTTTTTCTTTTCTTTTTTTTTTTTTGAGATGCAGTCTTCTTCTGTTGTCAGGCTGGAGTGCAGTGGCGCGATCTTGGCTCACTGCAACCTCCACCTCCTGGGTTCATGCAATTCTCTTGCCTCAGCCTCCCAAGTAGCTGAGACTACAGGCACATGCAACCATGCCCAGCTCTTTTTTTTTTTTTTTTTTTGTATTTTTAGTAGAGACGAGATTTCACCATGTTGGCCAGGATGGTCTCAATCTCCTGACCTCATGATCCACCCGCCTCAGCCTCCCAAAGTACTGGGTTACAGGTGTGAGCCACCGCACGTGGGCTGCAGTGGGCTTTTCTGTTCAACATAACATTTTTAAGAATGAGGTGTGTTGTTACATGTACCAGTAGTTCATTTTTAATCACTAAGTCAAATTCCATTGTATACATATATCAAAATTTTTCTATCGATGAACATCTGGGTGGTTTCCAGTTTGTCTTTGTTTTAAATTCAGCTTTCATTAATAAAAGCATTCCAGCACAAGTCTCTCTGTGTGCTTTGTGGACCATTCCTTCCTGTGCTTTTCCTCTGTCGCCTCTTTTTATCCATCATAGCATGGCTTCCAAATCTCTAATTCTCACAGCTCCATCTGAGTTAGGTGCCACCTCTTGGCTTCCATCACTCTCTCTGTCAACTCTATCATCACACATAAGATCCTGAATGTAGTTATGATAGAGTCATCTGTCTTTCCAGACTATAAACTCCTGGACAGAGGTAGTCTTGTCCTTTATGACTTAAGTTCTTGGTAGTGAGCCTAGAACCTAGCACACAGAGGTTCTCAAAAAAAAAAAAAAAATTCTTAAATGAACAAACAGGTAACTGCATGAATGAAGGAAGACATGCAAAATGAACACTAGCACATTCAGGAAGCAGTAAGGAGACTGGCCTAATAGCAGAACGTAGAAAGGAGGGTAGATTACACCTCTCAAGCAGGCTTCAGTCCGCACTGATGACCAACCTAGAAGAGGAACTCAGAGCTTTGAAGACATGCACAACTGCAAGGAGCAAGTTCAATTTCCTTTCAGAGATGCTGAACGTTAAATTAACCTTTCCAATCCCTGAAAAGCAGCCTCAACACAATCTGCACACTTTTTTGTGCTCTGCAGCTGACAGGGGTTGGGGAGTGGCAAATATCGGCCTTTGGAGCATTAAAAAGGAAGCCATTAAAGCTGCATATTTTCTCGAAAAGAAAGAGTACAAAGGAGAATTAAAAGAAACCCCCTAAATTACAAGTGTGGGTTACAGTAATTGCTAAATTACAGAGCTCCAACTTTATTAGATACACACCCCCTCAGATTCTACAGTTTTCAAGGGCTGCCTTGAGCTGACAAAAGCTAGAAATCTCTATGGGAAGTGTGGCAGAGAGCTGAGCAGATTAGCTGACGGCAGCCCCTACGGGCGAGGCCAGGACACAGAGATCTAGGCCAGGACCAATGAAGCTTCTGTTTTCTGGTGTTAAATGACCCTGGGGGACAACATAGCCTGTGCTGGGTTTTGGAAGTAGGACTGGGGTGTTCACATGTTTTGATTACGTGGAGGCAGCAGTGGCCTGTGGCCAATTGATCTGGAGTCCTGAGAACTTTTTCAGGGTGGTTGAAGTGATTGGGTTGAGGCAGAGAATGCCCTTCATCAGGATAGCATCTGTCATTGTTCTTACCATCCCCAGCTGTAACACCTAAAGCTTCAAGAATAAGATCTCTCATCCTCTGAGAGTCACCACCCATCTCTGCACTGTAACAACAAGCTATTTAATAACACTCACCTTTATACACCATGTTAACATCCTCAAAGTCCTCTGACTTTTTTAATATGGGCACACATTACGTTTTCATACTATCCTCTTCTCTCTCAAACACTTAAGGGAAATGTCTTATCCTACTTTCAAAACATTTGAAGTGAGTGGTGAAGTGACTTAAACTGAAGCTTCATTAAAGCCCAGATTCAAGTCAACTGCGTATTAGGTTGACTCAGTCTTTCACACTAATGGCCCAATAGAAGAAGGGGCACATTCTTCCTCCGAGAGAAACATACTTACTATAGGCACTACTTTTAAAAAATATATATAACATTTCAGACTAAAAAAATTGTAAGACATGGGCCAGGCTCAGTGGCTCACGCCTGTAATCCTAGCACTTTGGGAGGCCAAGGTGGGAGATCAGGAGTTCAAGACCAGCCTGGGCGTCATGGTGAAACCCCATCTTTAAAAAAATAATAAAATAAAAAAGAAAAAAAACTTGTAAGACATGCAAAGAAGCAGGGCAATGTGACCAATAATCAGGAGAAAAATTGTCAATAGAAGTAGACCCACAGATGACCAGGTGTTGGAATTATTAGACAAGGACCTTAAATAAACTAAAATAAAGATGTTAAAAGATCTAGTGGGAAAGGCAGACAGCATGTGTGAACAGATGGGAAATTCCAGCACAGAAATGGAAACTATAACATAGCCAAATGGAAATTCTAGAGATGAAAAGTGTAACATTGGATACAAAGAGTTTGTTTAATGGGCTTAACAGCAGATTGAACACAGTAGAAGAAAAGATAAATAAAATTTAAAAGGTCTTAAAGACTAGTCAATAGAAATTATAAAAAAAAATAAAATTTTAAAAAAGAACAGAGTGTTGAAGAACTGTGGGAAACTATCAACATACATGAAATTGGAGCCTCAGAAAGAGAAGAAAAGGAGCATGAGGCAGAATAAATATTTGAGGAGTAGTTGTTGAGAATTTTCCAAACTCTAAAGTGCTCAGCCAATAGATCCAAGAAACTCAGTGAATGCACACTATATTAGTCCATTCTCACACTGCTATCAAGAATTATCTGAGATTGTGTAATTTATAAAGAATTTAATTCTTTATAAAGAATATAAAGGGCGTAATTGACCCTTAGCCCTGGCCCTGACAACAAGGGTACGTGCCCCTCCTCTGGGAACCTTCTCTGGTGGCTCCTGTGCACCTCTGTCATGGCACTGGCTTCATCATATTACTATGCTCTGTGTAGGTGTCTGTCCTCGCCACCCAACCAGCTCCCCCCCAGGTTTAGAGTCTTGCCTTGTTTGCCCACTCTGTTCCTCCAGGGCCCAGCATGGTGCTGCCTCCATGAGTAGGTGCGCCACAACATTTTTACATAGCTGCTGGGGTTCATGGCCCAGGAGAGAAGTCCCAGTGCACAGAGCCAGCCTTGAGCACTTCTTCAGTCGAGGCAACAGGGAGCCTGCCACCCCCACTCCTACCCCTATTGTGGGCAGTGAACTACAGTGGAAGCCACTGGACCACAGATCAGACAATGTTTTACATCCTGACTCAGTCCCTCACCAACTGTGCACCCTGGCCAAGCTCCTTGACCTCTCTGTATCTCAGCTTCACCATGGTGGCACCTGCCCCATGGGACTATTGTGAACATTCAGGAAGAAGCAGCACAGGGAAACCTCACACCAAGGACGTTCTCAGAAAACAGCTACATCCCAGGAGAAGGAATGCCAGCCAGGCCTGGGCAGCAAACAGCTCAGCCTCTCCTTTGCTGTCAGCTCTGCCCTCCACCTGGCTGATTTTTACTCCTTTTGATTCCAAGACAGAGGGGCAAGATGAGGCCACAACAGGGCCTTTTTCTTTGTTTCAGCTTCAGGATGTTGTTGATGGTGATGATGGAGATCATGATGATGATATTGATGGCTGTGGTGATAATCGTGATGATGAGGTGATGGTGATGATAATAATTATGGCAACATTGATGGTGCTAGGTAAGGCAGTAGGTAACTTACGTTGATGGTAAGGTAGTACTGACGATGATGGTGATGGTGATGGTGATGATGGTGATAACGGTGATGGTAATGATGGTGGTGGTGATGATGATGATGGTGATGATGATAGTGGTGATCATGGTGGTGATTGTGATAATGATGGGATGACGGTGGTGATGGTGCTCACAGTAGTGATACTGATGATGTTGATGGTCATGATGGTGATGCTGATGATGATAGTGATGGTGATGGTGGTGGTGATAGTGAGTGTGATGATGGTGATGGTGATAATGATGGTGATGGTGATGATGATGGGATGATGGTAATAATAGTGATGATGATGGTAATGGTAATGATGATGATGGTGATGGTGGTGGTGGTGATGATAGTGAGTGTGATGATGGTGATGGTGATAATGATGGTGATGATGGGATGATGGTAGTGGTAATGGTGATGATGGTAATAATAGTGATGTTAATGATGGTAATGGTAATGATGATGGTGATGATGGTGATGGTGATGGTGATGATGGTGGTGGTGGTGATGATTGATAGTGATGGTGATAATGATGGTGATGGTGATGGTGATGATGGGATGATGGTAGTGATGGTGATGACAGTAATAATAGTGATGTTGATGATGGCAATGGTAATGATGGTGATGGTGATGATGGTGATGGTGTGATGGTGGTGGTGATGATAGTGAGTGTGATGATAGTAATGGTGATAGTGACTATAGTGATGATGATCATGATGGTGGTGATGTCAGTGGTGAAAATGATGGCTCACATGTCCGGAACACTCATTATTGGCTAGACACTATTGTAAGTGCTTCATGTGAACTAACTCATTTAATCACAACAATCCTGTGAATTGGGTATTGTCATTACCATTTTATAGATGGGGAAACTGAGGCACAGACCCAGGTTAAATCACCCATCTGAAGTCACCCAGCTGGTAAGTGGAAGGACCAGGATTCAAAACTAGCTCCGGAGAAAACTGCCCTTTGACGACCTTTGCAAATGAACACATTCTAAGAGCTTACAAAAAAGAATATGACGGGGAGGGGAGGATGTGCATTATCTAAAAGAAATCAGCCTTTAGGAAAGGACAGCGAAGATAACAAAAACCCAGAGATCCTGGAGCTGAAATTTTCTCCCCTGCTGATGCCACCTTGCAATGTCGGCTCAGTGAGGGCTTCACTGCAGGCAGTTTGCAGATGGACAGGGTGTTTGGTTCTCCCCCTTTAACCATTTTGATGTGTGTAGATGGATATCCCTGGTTCCCATTCCTGAGTTTTGCAATGCTGATTTTGTAATTCTGCTGGCGTCCACAGACGGGGGTCACCTCACAGCTGGGTGCCATGCAGTGGCAGTGGCAGCACCTCTCCACCCTCATCTGAGAGTGCAGCGAATCTCAACAGCTCCCCACTCAGGGCGAAACCCACAAACACAAGGCACAGCCTGGTGGGCTGTTTGGAGCCTGTGTCCTTCCCCACATTAGGTGCTGTGAAGGAGTGTGCGTTTATCGGAATTCTCACATGTGCACATGTAAACACACTCATGCACACACACACCTCACTCTGAGACCCCAGGTGTCCCAGCACGACGTGTTGCCAGGTGGCTGTGCTTCAGCCCCAGCTGCCTTCCAGAGAAGGTGGGGCACAGGAAGGGCTGCCCCCAAGCAGGACCCGAACATCAAGCTCCCGGAGGAGGAGGAAGGCTGGAGCCCAGGTCACCTTCACCAGTCTGTGCTGCGTGACTTTGAACCTCCTTCACCTCTCTGTCCTCCTCTGTGAAGTGGAGCAGCAGCCCCTGATGTGCCCTCTTCAGAGGCAACCCAAGGATGAGAACCTGTGCCAAGCAAATCTCAGGGTTGGTTGTTATAGGACAGGGCCTTTCTGTCCCCAGACCCCACCCTGACCCACTCCCAGGCTGCTGTGTAGGGGCTGACGGTCCAGGCAAGTCTCCAAGGAACAGGAGCAGGGAAGGACAAGGGATGGGGGCTGGATGAGGAGAGGGGCTTCCTGCAAGATTCCTCAACTCACCTACAGGGCAAAATATAACTTTTATTATTATATGATTGAAATGTCCATCTTTTTCCCATGTAGACTTGGCAGGGTCAGCCTATTCCCCAGCCTGAGTACAGTGGTATGATCACAGCTCACTGCAGCCTCGAACTCCTGGGCTCAAGCCATCCTCCTGCCTCAGTCTTCTGAACAGCTGGGACCACAGGTGCGAGCCACCACGCCTGGTGATTCTCCTTGCAGAAGAATCAGAGCAGAAATCCAGTTCCCTCCTTCCAGGGACAGGGTGAAGAGTGTATGTGGAGGGTGTGCCTTAGACCCTTAGATACAGAGTAAAGGTCCAGAGGTCCTGCTGAGCCCCTGTAATGGTCATCCCTTGGGCTGAATTGAGGGCTTCACTAACCTGCCTGATACTGGGTCCACATCCATCAGCTCGTCTTGTGGGAGAGACTGCGGCTGGCTCCTCCATGTGGCCATTTCCTTCAGAGGACTTGCATTTCCTTCTGGTCCCGGACTCTGATGAAGTTATTAATCAGAGATCTGGAGGAGGCCGCGGCAGTGCTCTGCGTGCCAGGACTGGCTGATCAGGTTGAGGCCGCCACCCCTGGTGCCCGAAGAGGAGGCGGCGAGCGTCGTGGGGAGCGTGCACAGCTCCCATGCACGGCTCTGCGCAGAGAACAGTCTCTGAGTAATTAGTTTTTAAATCAGGCAGCTGGTTCAAGAACCACTCACTCTGGGCAGCTTTAATTATTTATATCCCCTTTTTATTCTGATTTTTCGTAGCTGTCCTCTTTGAAAGGGAAGGAAGATGTTTTCTCTGATGGGCTCTCAGCATTGATTCAGCTGCAACTTCTCCGAATCCCAGTGGAATCTGAGGCTTGCCTGGAAGCGGCCGTGGGCACCGCGGGGCAGGGCCCTGGACAGGACCCATGGAGAGCTGGCTGGGGGTGCTGAAGACTCTGCATCACGTGTCTGTGGAAGTCACCTTGCCCTGCTAAAACTGGACGATGCTGCAGTGCTCTCCTGGGAGCACAGGGCAGAGGGCGCAGCGGGGAAAGCCCAGGTGAACCACAAACCCGGGCTCCAGAGCCGCTCAGCTGGACCTGGAGAGGGAGCTGGCACCAGGGAGCTGGCACGGCCCTCCCTTCAGGGCTGTCGGGGGAGCTAATGTGATGACAAATAGAGAACCCAGTGCAGGCGTGCGCTGGCTCCTCGGTGGCTCTTGGCTTGGGTCAGAATTCATCCTGCCCGGGGCTCCTTCTTGCCTCTCTCCCCAGTGTCGAGTGATGGCTAGACAGTGGTCCTGGTCCCCATTTGTCAGATGAGCTCACTGAGGTTCCGACAGTTAACCCCACGCTCCAGCACTCGTGGCAAAGCAGGCCTCTAGCCCAGCCCCTGGGTTCCCATCTCACATTCTCTCCACCTGGCTGTGTCTCCAGGCCTGGGAGAGACACCAGCAATCCCAGAGGCCCCTCGCCTCTGTCTTTAGCCCTCTCTCCCTTCTCTACCCAAACTCTGACCTCTGGGGGGTTCCTCAATAAGCAATCTGATCTGTGAGGAATGACCTCCTGGATTCTTTCACATGGACCCAAATTCAAGAAATGCCAAGCTGAGTCAGGAGCGGTGGCTCACGCCTGGAGTCCTGGCACTTTGGGAAGCCAAGGTGGGAGGATCACTTGAGGCAGGAGTTTGAGACTAGTCTGAGCAACACAGAGAGACCCTACCTCTACTTTTAAAATTATTTATTTATTTTTAGAGACAGAGTTTTGCTCTTGTTGGCCAGGCTGGAGTGCAGTGGTGTGATCTCGGTTCACTAAAACCTCAGACTCCCAGGTTCAAGTGATTCTCCTGTCTCAGCCTCCCGAGTAGCTGGGATTACATGGGATTGCAGCCGTGCGCCACCATGCCTGCTAATTTTGCATTTTTTTTTTTTTGAGTAGAGGCGGGGTTTCACCACTTTGGCCAGGCTGGTCTCAAACTCCCGACCTCAGGTGATCTGTCTGCTTCGGCCTCCCAAAGCGCTGGGATTTTAGGCATGAGCCAATGCACCCGGCCTACTTTTTATTTATTTATTTTTTTAATTAGCCAGGCATAGCGGCTTACACCTGTGGTCCCAGCTACTCAGAGGGCTGAGGCAGGAGGATTGCCTGAGCCCAGGAATTGGAGGCTGCAGTGAGCTATGATGGCGCCACTGCATTCCAGCCTGAGCAACAGAGGGAGATCCTGTTGAGTCTACATGGGAAAAGTGCTCAAAAAATGGACATTTCAATATAGGGTCAAGGATTGACTGTGCCTGACCCTCCAAGCTCCAGGAGACCTTCGTGTGTGTGACCCTGAGGGTTGGTAGGCAAGCGCTCAAAAGATGCTTTGCCCATCACGAGCCTGAAGGCAGAGACCAGAGACTCTATGGGAAAGAGGGGAGGAGCATGAGCGGGAAGGAGGGGAAACCAGTCCTCGGCCCCAAGGCATCCAGAACACTTAAGGTCAGGAGTTCGAGACCAGCCTGGCCCACATAGCAAAACCCCATATCTACTAAAAATATAAAAATTAGCTGGGTTTGGTGGCACATGCCTGTAATCCCAGCTACTCAGGTGACTGAGGCAGGAGAATTGCTTGAATCCGGGAGGTGGAGGTTGCAGTGAGTCGAGATCACATCATTGCACTCCAACCTAGGGGACAGAGCGAGACATTGTCTCAAAAAAAAAAAAAAAGAAGAAAAAAGAAAAAAAAATCTACCCCAACTCCATTAACTTACTGATGAGGTCAGGAAAGGATAAAGAACCTGCCCCGCCAGGCACAGTGGTTCACATCTGCAATCTCAACACCTTGGGAGGCCAAGGCAGGCGGATGACCTGAAGCTAGGAGTTCAAGACCACAACCAGGGCAAGTGAAACCCCATCTCTACAAAAAATTAGCCAGGCGCGGTGGTGCGTGTCTGTAGTCCCAGCCACTTACTTGTGAGGCTGAGGTAGGAGGGTTACCTGAGCCTGGGAGGTTGAGGCTACAGTGAGCTGTGACAGTGAAAATGCACTCCAGCATGGGTGAAAAAGTGAGAGCATCTCCAAAAAAGAACAAAAAGAAAGAACCTGCCCAAAGTTGTCATTGCCAGCTATGTGAGGGTTGAGATTAGAAGATGAGAATCCAGGTCTCTGACCTCGCAGCTCAATGTCATATTGCCATATTGCCAAATATAAATTCCCAAAGGAGTTAGAGACTTAAAAGGGACCTGAAAACACATACTGTGCCATCTTTCTCCCATTTCTCACCACCATTCCAGTCCTACCATCTTTTGGAGCCACAGGAAAAGGCCATGTTTACCCTCCATGACATCACATTCGCAGGTCAGGGAGTTGGCTCAAATATCTCTAGACGGCCTGAATGACCTGTTTTAATAATACTAACTACTTTAAGATAGCTTTTCTAAGCTTGACAGTTTTATATTTATGCAGCTCTCATGGGCAGGAGAGGGAATCCAATGTCTTATATTTTCATTTCAAATATTTGTCATTTATGGATGTGCTTTCGCCTAAATGCACTCAGTGTACAGCTCTCACATAATGCCAAATCCATGAACTTAACTACACATAGCTGAGCAGTATTTCTTCAGACTGATATATCCTAGTTGTCCTAACCAATCCTCTACTGCTTAGAAGTTGAGTTGCTCCCAATGAGCTGCTATTACTTTGATTGCACCTGCTATTACTGCCAATCTATGCTATCACTTGGGATAACATAACAATTAGTTCTTTCCAAGCTTGGGAGGCATCTAAACCCTAAAAATCTGTATTTGTGTATATTAGCTCTAACTCTGCCCAGGCCTTTAAGAAGTTACAGACCTCAGCCCCACTCATTTGTTTGCCACAAGTATTTTCCGACATCTTTCACATCAAGATACACGTAGAAAGTATTTAGCATACTAGAGTCAAAGGATGACACTGCTGACACACGATCCCAAGGACTCAATGTCAGCTGGAACCTTGTTACTTCACCATTTACTGAGTGATATGTTCTTTCAGCCTACCCAAAAAACCTCCCTTGGGTCTATGGGAATCAGGTTTTTTTTACTACTACTGTTAAGTATAGAGGCCTCAAGGAATATCTCCTCTTCTCTGTAGCCAAGGAAAGCCCCTTCAACAACCCAGCAAACTATTAATGCTGCTAAACTAAATGAGACACATCTCCATTTTTCCACATTTCCCAGTATAGAGGGAGAACAGGCCAGACTCAAAAATAAGTATGGGGAAAAAAAAGATAAAATAAGGCCCAAGAACTGGTATACTGCTTTGCCAAACGCATTAGTTAACAGGGGCCGTATCAGCATCCGGAGTGTCATGGCAGACACATGAAGTTTGTTGTTAAAAACAAAAACAGGCAGTCGCAGCGGCTCACGCCTGTAATCCCAGCACTTTGGGAGGCCAAGACGGGTGGATCACCTGAGGTCAGAAGTTCAAGACCAGTCTGGACAACAGAGTGAAACCCTGTCTCTATTAAAATACAAAAATTAGCTGGGGGTGGTAGCGCACGCCTGTAGTCCCAGCTACTCGGGAGGCTGAGGCAGGAGAATTGCTTGAACCCAGGAGGCGGAGGTTGCGGTGAGCCAGGATCACGCCATTGCACTCCAGCTTGGGTAACAAGAGCGAAACTCCGTCTCAAAAAAACAAAACAAAACAAAACAATACAAAAAAAGAGTAACTAGTTACAGCACTCAAAAACCATTACATACAGTTCTTCTAATAGCTACTTAATGATGTTTTCAGTAAGATATAAGGCCCACGTAAACACATCCTCACAATTTCATACATCTTTATTCTATAGACTGAGCTTAATAATTAATACATCAGTTATCTTTAATTGAAAAAAAAATCTTTAGTTCTCAAGTGCAAGAAGTTGTGCTGGCTAACCCCCATCATTCTCTTGAACAACATAATTTTAGGGAAAATAATTCATGAGGTCCCTTACCAGAGCTTAATCCATTCTAATCAAATGTGTTCTAAATTCATTTTAAACTTGACAAAAATCACCCATTTTAAGTTTGAACAGATTCCTCCCTAAATACTATTATCACTTTACCAATGAAAGGTCCTTCCTGGTCAAAAGAACTCTCTTCTCATTCCAAGGACACACCCATCATCAGACTATTATGTCAAATCTAATCAGTCAATGGTTCAATTACAACTAGAATGTTTGAGCAATGAGGTGCCCAAAGTCCTAGGTATGAATGGAGAAGTCTTGGGAAGGCTACATTTAATGTCTTACTCATTCTCATTCTTACTTAGCAGAAGAAAAAAAAAAAAACAGTGAGTCACTTGGATACAAACTCCCTGGTCATGTTTAAATCAGGTGCTTAAGATGCTATCTATCTTAAATACATCAGAGTTGCTCAGTGAAATTATTGAAGACTGTTGGCTGCCTCTATGTAAGGGAATACAGCGAGAATTCGAAAACCAGAAACAAATCAGAGATCACTATATCCCAACAAAAATAAGACTGTCACTCATTTGCAAAACAAAACTGCCATGAAAGAACTGAGTTTAAAGACCACTTAATTTCCTGCTTAAAAAAAGCTGCCAAGAAAATAAAGCTGAATTCAGTTTGTGGATGGAGTCCCATGATTCTTTACTCCAGTAAACGACAGGAATTTCATTCAGCATTTGAGGCACACTCCATGTGTAGCACTTAGCTGCGGCTTGTCCGGTCTTCGCCAGGAGAGATCCCAGTTCCAGGATGCTCTGCTCCTTGACTTGCACTGCCCCTCATCGTTTCCCTGAATGTCCCGCTTCACTGGGAGAGAAAAACGCAAACCCTCTTAAAATTCTGACCAAAAAATGAAGACTGAAGGAAATTTCACCCTCATAAGAACCATTACAAACTCATATTTACCAAAAGACAAATTTTAGAGTAAAAACAAAAACCTCTAAGCCAGGGGGAAAAAAATGATCATATATATGTAGGACATGCTCCATGTAAATCATTAAAAAAAAAAAAAAGGATTCTTCTCTTTTGATTTTAAATGTGCCTTTCCATTCTATCCACTAGAATTTTGCTTATCTACATACACCGAGTTTCTGTTGCGGTTAAAGCAAAATTAAAACAAAACAAATCCTGCATACTTATGGTGCCAAGATCCATGCTAGTCACTACGTTATGTGAAGATATTAAACACGCCTGTCGTTTATGCCACTAACTAAAATCAAATGACCAAGTTATTGATGACTGTAAGTCAAAAGCCTTTCAATAAACTTTAGGCCTGTACAAAGCCTCAGCTGATGGGTGTGTTAGGGATAAGCAGTTCTATAAATCCATTCAAGAAAAACAACTCTATCAAAGCCCCAGTGTGATCCTGCACAGCTACACTTAGGAGAGACTGTTGTTTTTTCATGCACTGAGGTCTGTGAAAAGAACTTTGTGCTCTGTCCTATTTTCAACAGTTAAGAACTATTTTAACATTCAAACATGGAATAGACTCTCCAAGTTTGTAGTGATCATCACTGCCTACTACTACTCTCACAAAGCATCATGACTTGACAGAAACCAAGATTTTGATACTCCATGATGGAGTCCAGAAAAAGTAAGACCATCAACCATCATGCCTCAGGCTTGCTCTAACAGTGAAGTTTTCAGGGAACTCTCCCCCAGTATAACAGGCAAACAGGAAATACTCTAATTGTAATGTTTAACATAATTTCTACTTTATGAAAACCAAAACATCAGGCACTAGGCACAGAAAATTAAAATTCATGCTCCTCACATAAGTTCTAAGTGTACCCAGAATAAAATACACAAGGAACGGTGATTGAGATGACTCCGATTCCGTAAAAGAAACGGACCTAAGTCAAGATCAGAACTTTTAAAATGAAACACCTTTTACTAATATAATTCATTCAAAGATACATCTTGACGCCCACCTC
>PVKV010016654.1:0-31374 GCA_004027835.1 Alouatta palliata
TCTGTAATCCCAGCTATTCAGCAGGCTGAAGTGGGAGGATCACTTGAGCCAGGGAGGTTGATGCTGCAGTGAGCTGTGATCATGCCACTGTACTCCAGCCTGGGTGACAGAGTGAGACCTTGTCTCAATTAATAATAATGGAGAAAATCAGCACGAGATACTTACCACGTGAGGAAGGGAACATGGTGATGAGGTAGACGAGAGGTCAGGGGTCTCTTTCCGTAAGGGGCGGAGGGCAGGCCTGTGTGTGAACTGGTGGAAATTGGATTGTGTGGGCCATATGTAGGGCACAGCCTGGCAGCATCTGTTCTCTAGGGAATGATCCTAAAGACCATGAGAAGGAGAACTTGAGGCGGATCAGGGAGATTCAGAAGCGCTTCAGAGAACGAGAGCGCAGCCGGGAGCAGGACCAGCCTAGGCCCCTGAAAGCTCTGTGGCGCTCACCCAAGTATGACAAGGTGGAGTCCCGGGTCAAGGCCCAGCTGCAGGTACCTGCCTCAGGGAGCCAGAAGTATTATTCATTTTTTTGGCCAACAGGCAACAAACTATATTCTGATCTGAGTTCTGGGGAGGGAGGAAAGTCACAGAGGTAACAGAGGACTAAGAGACCCTGACTCTGCTGCAGGGCGGGGCTGAGGGGGGCCTTCTCAAAGTGGTCATGGGGTGGGGGCTGATCCTAAGGTGCAAGCAGCAATTAGGCAAGGGGAAAGCAGAAGAGAACATTCCCAAAAGATGGAACCTCACAGACCACAGGACACGTAGCAGTGGAGATGCTAGGTACAGTTTACTGTGAGGAAAGAAAGGCGTGAGGTTAGACGAAGAAGTCAGCCAGACCCACATCAAGGGCCACATTAGCCACTTTCAGCCCTTATTTCTGAGGACAGTGGGAAGGGCAGAGGTATGGTGGGGGGGCTCTGTCTTGAGTAGAGAGCAGCACCATCCCTCCATCCAAGGACTCAGCAGGAGGAGCAAGAGTGAGAGGAAAGGCAAGGTCACATGAATGTGTCAGGGCTGAAGCATCTGTGGGGCTCCCAGGGGGTGGGAGTGTATCCAGGAAGCAGATGGAAATTCAGGCCTGGATCTGAGGAGTAAGACCTAGGAGTTATTGACAATCAGGTTGAGGACAACGAGACCAAGGAAGTGACCACCTGGATTTGAGGACTTGGAGGCCAGCCATCAGGAACTTTAGGGGACTAGAGCCAGGAAGCTTGGCTAGGAAGGAGGGGAGAGAGTGGTGGCTGGCCCAGTACTGAGGTAGAAGGAGAGGTGGTTATTGTTTTCTTAAAAATCTGATATCCACACGTTTATGTGCTGATGAAGACAAGTGTCCCTTGAGGAGGGAAGAGGCCCCGAGGGACATAGATGCAGAGGTCAGAAGGGCCAAGAGAGCCAGAGTCCTGAGGCTTCAGCCCCAGACCTCAGCCTGCTTGCTCTCTCTGCTGTGCCCTGCCCTCCAGGAGCCTGGCCCTGCCTTTCGGACAGAGTCTGCCCACTTCCAGCAGGCACACTCCCACTGTGGCCCTGGCCTCCCACCACCTCGTGTCCCCAGTCCCCAGCCAACCCCACCAGGTTTCGAAGCTAAGGTGAGTGGATGGTGATTGGGCAGGGCTCCCAGTGTGTGTCGGGGGGTTTAAGGATACCACATAATGCTCTCTGCCCCACCCACGCTTGCTGTGTCTTGCAGGGGCCAGGCCTGGGGGTGGACTTCATTCGTCACAATGCCCAAGCTGCCAAGAGGGCCCCCCGGAGGCATTCCCGCTCGCTGCAGGTTCTGGCACAGGTGCTGGAGCAGCAGCGGCAAGCCCAGGAGCACTACAATGCCACACAGAAGGGCCACGTGCCCCATTAGTAGGTCTCACTGCCCGAAACACAGGGCGAGGGGCAACTGGGGAGGGTGGGAACCAATCTCTGCCCTGCGATCATCAACCCTGAGCCTGTGCACCCACAGCTTGTTGGAGCGCAGGGACCTGTGGCGGCGGGAGGCCGAGGCCCGTGAGCAGAGCCAGCCGGATCCTGCCATGCCTCCAGGCCACATGCGCATGCCTGAGAACCAGCGGCTAGAAACACTGAGCAAGCTGCTCCAGAGTGAGTACCTGGGCAGGGAGGCTGGAGGGGGACCCCACTGGGGACCGGGCACCTGCCCAGCACTCACTGTTCCCGGGCCCTCTGTAGGCCAGAGCCAGCTGCTGCGTGAGCTGGTACTGCTGCCTGCTGGGGCAGACTCACTGAGAGCTCAGAGCCACCGTGCTGAGCTGGACCGGAAGCTGGTGCAGGTAGAGGAGGCCATCAAGATTTTTTCCCGGCCCAAAGTCTTCGTGAAGATGGACACCTGAGCCCCTCTGGGGGATAATTAGCAGGGAGGTACATACTGAGGATCACCAGCCACATGGCTGAAAAGGACAGGGTTGGGCCCATTCCCAGATCAGAGGTCTGAAGACAGGAGCAGGGGGGTGGCCAGTGTCCCTAGAGCACTTTTCTCAGCCACCAGTGGCTACAGAAGGGCCATCCCAGCCTTTTAACTGTTTTGTCAAAATTAAACCGTTTGTACACAGGATTTGTTTGTACAAACCGTTTGTACACAGGATTGTTAAGAGCTTTTCTTACCCTAAAAATGCCAATCCTGGTGGCCCTCCTGTTGTGCAATTGTAGGAAGTTCTCCTGACTGTCACACCTGCCTTAGTCCAGAGCAGAAGGCAAGCTGGTGGGACCAGGGAGGAGGCTGGGGCTGGAACACAGAAGGACCATGACTGTATTTGTAGAAAACCTTTAATGTTCCCCAGGCTGAGGGAGCCCTGTGAGCCCGCTAAAAATCCCCACTGTGAAGTCCCTGCCATGGCCCAGCAGTGTGGAGTGGCACGGGGCTGCATTCCGCCTGTCAGAGGCTGAAGCCACTACCATCTCCTCGCATGTGACTCCCCCAGCCAGAACTGGCCCGCTCCTGGTCATCCAGGGAGGGCAGAGAGCTGCGGGCACCAGGATATTGGCAGCCAGGGTGCAGGTCCCAGCACGGGGGCCCCTGAGATAGCCCATTGGAACTGGAAGACTGGCAGTTCTCAGTGACCAGGTCACTGCTGTCATCGTCACTATCAGGCTCAGCAGGCCCAGGCCCTGCAGAGGGAGGACCTGTCAAACGCCCAGATGCCCCTCGCACCACGTTATTGCGCTGGTTGGCAGGCTTGACAGTGACAATGAGGTTATGGCTGTTGGCGACCATCATGTCCGTCACTTGGTCCAAGGTCTTCCCGGCTACTTCAATGCCATTGACCTCGAGGATTTCATCACTGACCGCCAGCAGCCCTGTACTCTCAGCCAGGCCCCCACGTACCAGGCGGGAGATGAAGATGCCTGGAACCCGCTCCAAGCCCTGGGGAGCCACACGCACACTCATGCCATCTCGAATGTAGAAGCCCAGGGGGCGGTCTGAACCATGCTTGTGCAGCCGCACCCGTCGGTGGGTCTCAGGCAGTAGGTCCACATCTATGACTGAGGAAACTTGGCGGAAATCTTGGGGCAGGCTGATTAGGAGGGGTGGTCGGGTGCGCAGGGGTGCCACTGGCCGAAGCAGGAGCCCTTTCTTGCGCCGCTGCAGAGAGTTGGAGGCAAAAGCCAGGCTGCTGGAGTCAGCGTCTGCTGTAGGAGAGGGGGGTTGCTGAGATCAGAGACTTGTTCCCCCACTTGGGCTCTTTGCAGGGGGTACTGTAGCTATTTCCTACCACTTGGAGGTCATGCCAAGGGCAGGGACTGCAGAGGGTGACGCTTGGATGCCCTGGCCATGGACTAACCCTTGTAGACCTGCCCCACAGACACCTTACCCCAGAGGCTGCCCACTGTACCCCTCCTCACCCCGCTTCTGCACCAGTAGGCGCAGTGGTGGGGGCCCGCTGGCCAGAGCCCGGTGCAGGCTGTCGTCGTTGGTGAGGGGCAGCAGGTCGCCGTGAGCATCCGTATAGCCAAGTAGCACGTCCAGGCCCGGGATCTGGTGCACCGCACGCAGCAACCGTGAGAACTCCTGGAAGCCGCTCACCGAAGCGCGGGGCAGCGCGAAGCGTCGGAACTCGGCGTCAAACTGGAAGTCGGGGTTGGGGAAGAGGAGGGGTAAGAATAGCCTGCGCCTCTTTCTCACCATAGGTCCGAGGCCGGCGGGGATGGAAAAGAAACGGCTGCCGCAGCAGCTGTAAGCCCGGACCTCAGCTCCAGTACCAGGGACGCTGTCCAAGGTCTTCTTACCACCCTCCAGATACTCAGGCCACAGAGGGATCTGGAAGCCAGCAGTGGAGGGAGGAAAATGGATGTGGGAAGGCGAGAAGAAAAGCAGAATGGGACTTGAAGGATAGAGGGAAGAGGTGGCGGGGACCAAGGAGCCGGGAAGGGGAGAAAAGAGGGAATTGGGAGCGCCTAGGGCCGAGGCCAGAGGGGCCCTTACTTTGCTTTTCACCTCGACGATGCTATCGGGACTGCGCGCCGGAGTCCTCTGCAGCCGGGCCATGGCGGGGCCGGGCGGGCCGGGGACGGTGCCCCAGACGGCCCGCCGAGGCGCAGGTGCACAGCCCTGCCGGCCCGCCCGCGCCGCCCCGCCCCTGGCGGTAGCACACGCCCCGCCCTCCCATCCAGAGCGTGACGTCAAGGGGGCAGCGACGCAGAGTGGAACGCGGAGTCCATGTTTCCTAGGAAACGGAGCCGGGGGTGGAGAGGGGCCTTCCTCCGCTCTTGCGTCATCACGCTGAGGTCCGCGCGCCCCCGGAGTCTGGGGAATAGGGCTTGGCCAATCCGAGGGGAGGGTGAAGGAAGTGCCATTTATTGAGCGTTGTGTACTGTTATTTCCTCTGGCCTTACAAGGCCGTGCATTGTGTAGATGAGGAAACTGAGTCATAATAAATATGTGCTGAACTCCTTGGGGGTCACACGACGCTGAAATGGTTTCGAGCCAACTCGCTCGGACGGCACTCGGCCGCAACTTCCGGCCTTGGATCCCTCTCTCCAGGGACCGGACCAACCCTTGTTCTGTTTCCTCCCGGTAGCACGGGAGTTCTGACCAACGGCCCAAACGCCGGGATGAGAGTAAACGGGCCAGCTTCCCGTGGACCAGCGGGAGTCTCCTGACAGGCTGGAGCAGGACACCCTCGTGCGCAGGCGCGGGATGTAGGCGAGCGTGGCCTCCGCCTCAGGCCCCGCCCGGCCGCAGGCGCTTCCTCTTCCGACGAGAGGCGGGGCCTGAGCGCCCGCGGGAAAACCCAGGCCAGCTACCTCTGCTAGGTGCAGCCGCGGGAATGGCAAGTTCGGGGAGGCTGGTCTTACGGCCCTGGATTCGAAAGCTGATTCTAGGGTCAGAGACACTCTCCAGTCCACGAGCCGGGCAGCTGCTCGAGGTGAGCCCCCACTCAAGGCCGGGAGACCGAGGCGGAGACCGCGGGTGGTGGGATTGACGCAGCTCGCCGCCGTCAGGTACTACAGGAGGCGGAGGCAGCTGCCGCGGGCCCATCCCACGCCCCTGATGCGTCCGACGTCGGGGCCACGCTGCTTGTGTCTGACGGAACCCACAGTGTCCGATGCCTGGTGACGCGGGAGGCCCTGGACACCTCGGACTGGTGAGAGGCGCCGCGCGTCTTCGGACGTCGGAGGCCGGCGGGAGAGCGCGAGGTGGGCGGGCCCTGTGTGCCGGCGGGTCCGGCAGTGAGGGTCCTGCTCGCCGCAGGGAGGAGAAAGAGTTCGGCTTCCGCGGGACAGAGGGCCGGCTGCTACTGCTGCAGGACTGCGGGGTCCGTGTCCAGGTCGCTGAGGGTAGCGCGGTGAGTCGTGGGGCTGTCTCGGGCGGGTTATCGGGCTTGACTCTTCGAGACAAACTCCTGAGACCTCCCCTTCCCCTCGAACTCCTCCAGACCGCAGAGTTCTATCTCCAGGTGGACCGCTTCAGCCTGCTGCCCACGGAGCAGCCCCGGCTACGGGTGCCTGGTTGGTAAGTGATGCCTCCGTCCTCCAGCAGCTCTCCCTACCCCAGCCGGGCCGGCGCTGGCGGAAGCCTTTGGGTTAGGAGGGCTTGGGCCTCCATTAACTACTCTTCTCTTTTTCTTAGCAACCAAGACTTAGATGTTCAGAAAAAGCTCTATGACTACCTTGAGTGAGTCTGGGATGGGCCTCGGGCACCATGTGTGGTCTGGTGAGGGGATGGTGTGTCTGGATAGATAGGCCTGAACGTAGTTCCTGAGGCCTGGCCGTTCTTTTTATAGGGAGCACCTTTCGGAGTCCACCTCATCCAATGCAGGTACTGTAGGGCTTGACCAGTAATCCTATGCAGTGATCTCTCCTGCCTTAACCTGTTGCTTCCTCAATAAGCTCTCCTCCCCCTCCCCCTCTCTCTGGGGTTCTCCTCTTTAAGCCTTGACTCATCCTCTGGTCCCGTCTCCAGGCCTATCACTGTCCCAGCTTCTGGATGAAATGCGGGAGGACCAGGAGCATCAGGGGGCGCTCGTGTGCCTGGCTGAGAGCTGCCTAAAGCTGGAGGGCCCTTGCACAGCACCCCCTCTCACCCACTGGGCTGCTTCACGCTGCAGGGCCACGGTCAGTTTGGGGCTTTTCTTGGGAGATGTCAGGGTGAGGAATTGGGCAAGGGTCATGCTGAGAGTTCATGTCCCACAGGGAGAAGCTGTGTACACTGTTCCAAGCTCACTGCTGCGCATCTCTGAGAATGACCAGCTAATTCTGAGCTCTCTAGGACCGTGTCAGAGGACACAGGGTAAGGGGGACTGGAGAGGTTGGGGGGATACCCTGGGGCACAAGTCCACAGTGCTGATAAGCCTTCCTGAACCCTCCAGGCCCTGAGCTGCCCCCACCAGACCCGGCTCTGCAGGACCTATCCCTGACCCTCATATCCTCTCCTCCTTCCTCACCCAGTTCCTCAGGTGAGGTGATGCACAAGTCACAGGCACTCACTGCTATCTATCAGCCAGAATCCCAGGCTGTGCAGGATGCTGTGAAAAGGTGCATGGGGGTGGGGGATGAACACAGTCCCTGCAGTCCTGTCTGAGCTCGCAGGCCACTCAGCTGCTCTGAGCAGAGAGGGCTGTGCCTACAATGAGTTCCCTCCTCCTCAGGAACCCCAGCCTTACCCGGCCACGTGTCATCCCAGGAAAGTGGTGTGAGCATCAGCCTTCTGCCTGCCCTGTCCTTGGCTGCTCCAGACCCAGGGCGGAGGAGCAGCTCCCAGCCCCCACCAGCCATCTGTTCAGCCCCTGCCCCTGTGACCCCCAGCTCCCCACTCCAGAGCTGCACCCCCAGTCTCTCGCCCTGTGGCCGTGTCCCCAGTCCACACCAGGCTCTTGGGACTGGGTCCCAGAAACCTAGCCTGGAGTTAAAGGAGCTAGGGTTGCCCTGCAAGAATCGGCGGGCTTTTCCCAGGACTGGAACTACCAAGGGAGCCCAGGAGTCCTGCCTTGTCTGGGTGAGCATAGCCCCTTTGCAGTTGGAGGGTAGAATGAGGAAGGCCTGAGGGAACAGGGGTAGCCTTGGATGGGGTTGGGGTCCTTGTTCCCCAGACACCATACCCTTTCAGGAACCCCCAAAGAGGCATCGTGATGGTTCTGCCTTCCAGTATCAGTACGAGCCACCCTGCATATCCCTCTGTGCTCAGGTCCAAGCTGCCAGGTGAGTGAGTGCCTGGGTCTGCCCCTACTCTGGTCACCAGTCCTAGGCTCCATTGACCTGCAGCCGTGATTCCTTCCCAGGCTTCCTCCCCAGCTCGTGGCCTGGGCCTTGCACTTTCTGATGGAGCCAGAGTCTGAGGCAACTCTGATGTGAGAGGTCACACAGGATACTGGAGGATGTGTACACACAGGACAAATACTGCTCCACACTCTGCTTCCTTTGAGTTTTTTAATAAAATAATCTCATGCGGCAGGAGAGAAGAGGATCAGGGACTGGGACCGCCGCCTCTTTGGTCTGTGGCTGGGGAGGGTGGGCTCCGCTCAGGGCTGGAGGGCTCTGTGGGCTGTTGGGGCAGAGGCTCGTTTCCAAGGCCAGATCCTGTGAGGGGAGGGAGGTGGAGAGAGGAAGGGTCAGGGCTGGAGTAAGCAATCCTGCCACCCTCCCAGCTGGCCTGGACCCACTCTTACCTAGGCTTGGGGATGGAGGTGCCTCGAGCTTCGGCCTGCGTTTGAGGACGGGGGAGCGCTGTAGCCGCAGGGGCCGTTCTAAGGAACATAGAAAGGCTTGAGGTGGGTTGCTAAGGGCTTGAGGTCTGTCCATCCCCTGGCCTCTCTCCCACCTCCAGTGCACGCAAGCATGTGCTCACACACACTGCTGCCTTCAGAGCATCCCCCATCTCTGCATCCTCACCCCAGCACCTGGCCTTTGGCTCCCTGATTTCTTGAGTCCTCACATACTGGTGCCTCCCTCCAAGGATCAAAGCCATGAAGGGAGCCCCAGAAGCCCACCCTCCTGCATCTCCTGCATTCAAGCACAGATGGAGGTGTCTCCCCTCACCAGCAGGGGCCTGGAGCTGATCCTCATGCACAGACACTGCTCGCCGCCCTGCCAAGAGAGGCCTTGGCCTCAGCTGGCCATCTGAGGGAGGCCAGGGAATTGGGTGTTCCAACAGCTGCCCCGACTCCAGCCCTTGCCACCCACCGTCAGGGTCCTTAGAGGAGCTGAGTTCCCAGCAGGAACTCCTCCAGCCCCCAGCCCAGGATTGGGATGGGGAATCCAGTGGCTGCCTACCTTCATTCCTGGGGCCCAAGCAGGGGTCCTCTGGGAGACCCAGGCTGTCTGGGGAGGGGCTGGCTCTGCAGGGACTTGGGCTTTGACCAGGGGAGGGAGGGCCTGGACCATCCTGTTGGCCCCAACCACGGCTCCTGAGCTCTGCATTCAACTGCTGCCCCAGTGTCTTCCAGGTGACAGACTCGGGCCCTTGGCTTCCCGGGCCAGGTCTGCAGGAGGGGTCTGTGGGGAGAAGGGTGTCAGCCAAGACCTGGTGAGGCCTTAGAGATAGGTCTGAACCACCGTCTGACCCTGCTCCTGTCCATCTCTGCTTCCCCCACTAACACACACAGTGGCCCTCACTCACCAGCAGACACAGAGTGGGTGCGGGACTTCATTGAGATGGGAGGGGCCTCCGTGGAACTGTCCATAATGTCACCTGCAAGGTGAAGTTGGGGACTCGGGCACCAGACCTTGGAGATGAAGAAAAACCTGGCCTCTCCCCTTCCTCCCCCAGGAGAGCAAGTGCCTTGGGGGCTGTCTGTAAGGACACCTCCTGGCAAATGTACTGCTGCACCCCAGGTCCCACTTACCATCTGAGCCAGCTTTCTTGATCTCGCCATCTTTGCTCTGTAGGAAACAGAGCAGTCAGATTCCAGCCCTGCCCCCTCCCCACACCCTAGCCTTTTGTTCATCCTTGTTCTTATAATAAGCCAGCTCCTGAATGCCCACCACGGGCTAGACAAGAACATGGCAAACCCAGTCCAGTCTTAGAACTCTTCACACACTTGAATGAATGTTTCTAAATTCAGGCTAACTTCATGTGTTTGTTTTCTTAAGGAATTGAATGGATGGTACAGAGGGCTGGGGTTCTTTAGGACTGTGAAGAGAGTGACATTAGCAGGGTGGCCACAGGAGAGTCAGGGAAGGACCATGGGCACTGCATGGATGGCTGAAGAGGGACTTGGTGTAACCCACAATTAGAGACTGGAAGCAAGGTAGGGAGGACACCCAGATACAGTGACGTGTGTGGAGGCTCTTATTTGCACCTAGCGGAGGAGAGTAGTGAGGTTTTTTGTCTGTCTCATTCTGTCACCCAGGCTGCTGGAGTGCAGTGGCATGATCTCAGTTGACTGCAGTCTCTGCCTCAGCCTCCTGAGTAACTGGGATTAAAGGAGCCTGCCACCACACCCCGGCTAATTTTTTTGTACTTTTTTTTTTTTTCTTTTCAAGTTTCAGTTATTAGTGTAATCACCAACAGATTACATTAACATGATTTCATGCATTTAGAGAAGAAATATTTCCTGGTTCAGTGGAAAATTGTGCGGATGGCTTCTGGAAGACCCTCATTTTAAAGCAGCTTTACATTTCATTTAGTAATCTGGACGTTCTTTCTTCAGTTTGCTGTAATCCACATTCACTGAGTAGAATTTGTATTGATCATTGGGACCCAGTTTGTTCCAGGGCTCTGGGTTATTTGTTTTGTCCCAACAAACATCTGGATTGAACAATGCCAGACGTAAGAGATACAGGGCTGCTCCACCACCTCCAGCTCCAATAAATACAAAGAGGGGGATCAAGCTCGAATGCTTCTTGGCCTGACCTAAGATGTGGCGGAGGATGTTTGCGGCAGAGACTTCCGATTGGAAAGAAGAAAATCAGCCCAGCCACCAAGCCCCTGGCTAACCAGTATCTGCACTGACACTGTCTTTTTTTTTTTTTTTTTTTAAGTAGAGTTGGAGTTTCACCACTTTGGCCAGGCTGGTCTTGAACTCCTGACCTCATGATCCACCCTCCTTGGCCTCCCAAAGTGCTGGGATTACAGCCATGAGCCACCATGCCTGGCCGAGAGCAGTGAGATTTTAAGGTGGCCAGTGCCAAGACACCCCACAGGGCCCCAGAGCTGGGAGTGAAGACTGAACAGTGTCTTGACAGGAAGCCCCTCGAAGACTTGCTGTTTCAAGTACAGGTGATAAGATTCTTTTTTTTTTTTTTTTTTTTTGAGATGGAGTTGGCTCACTCTTGTCTTCCAGGCTGGAGTGCAGTGGTGCAATCTAGGCTCACTGCAACCTCTGTCTCCTGGGTTCAAGTGATTCTCCTGCCTCAGCCTCCCAAGTAGCTGGGACTATAGGCGTGCACCATCACACCCAGGTAGTTTTTGTATTTTTAGTAGAGACAGGGTTTCTGTTCTCTAACTCCTGACCTCAGGTGAGCCACCTGCCTCAACCTCCCAAAGTGTAAGGATTATAGGCATGAGCCACCACACCTGGCCTGGGCCTCAGGTTTCTATTAGAGCTGCAGCGAAAGGACTTTCTCAGGTCCAGAGGAGATAACGGTGGCCTGTGCCTGGGTAGAAGCCAAGAAGGAAGAAAGGCTGAATCTGTATTTGAGGAGGAGGGAGTGGAACTGCCAATTAGACCTGTCAGGAGTCTCCTCCATCTTGGTCACATATGTCACCCACAGCATGCCACCTGCCCTCTCACTTCACACTCATGTTCCCCAAACTCACTTGCTTCCTCTTGCCTTCGGCACCCCCGCTGCCTCGGCTGACGCCTATCCTCTGCAGCATCACTTGTACCCGCTGTTCAAAGGATGGAGCCAACTCTGTTTCTCCCCTCTCCAGCGGCCGCCACTAGGGACAGGAGATGCCCGAGTTGGAGACAGCTCATGCCCTGGGTCCCAGAAGCGCCCTCACCCTCCCATCAGCAAGCCTCACCTTGTCAGGTCTGGCACCCAGCATTGCCTCCTCCTCGGCAGGCAACAATATCATCGAGTAGGCCTTGCTGTCCCTTGTGTATCGAGGTCGGCTCCTTCGGGCAGGGTCAGGGCTGCTGGTGTCCCCCTCAGCCCCACCAGGCTCCTCACCACGGCTGGGACGCGTTGGCGGCCGCAGCAGGTCACTAAATGTAGTTTTTCGGGTTCGGGGAGCTGCCCCAGGGCTGGTCTCTAGATCAGGCCGTGGACCCCGTGTTGAACGAGGCTTCTTGAAGGCAAAGAGGGTGCCCAGCTTCTTTCGCAGTGTACGGGGGACAGGAGTGGTTCCCCCCTCAGTGGCCGGGTCCTCCTCGGGGGCCCAGCTGTGGGGACACTCAGCAGTGAGAAAGCCCATCAGGCATCCCACCCTCTCCTACCCCCTGAAAATGCCCCACACTCACAGGCGATCCTGCTGAATCAGCCTTTTGGAGAAGAATTCCTCCACGCCTTCGTCCACGCGGGCACTGAGCCCATTCCCTTCCTGCGGCAAGGCTGGGGGCACCTGGAGGGCATCATGAGGTCAGGGGTCAGGGCTGAGTACAACTCGGGCTTTTCCCCCATTCCCTGTCCGGCAGCCTGGCCTGAATAACTCCCGGATCCCAGACTAGGGTGACCCTAGGGGACTGCTGATACCAGCCTCCCATTGTCTGGCTGCTGTACAGAGACACCAGATTTCACACTCTCCTCACCCGCAGCTGGTTTCTGCACACCCAGCCCACACCCGTCCTTGTCCCACAGTGCATCCTACACACCCTGGCCACCTGGTCACCAGAAAGCCTAGCTCCCCCTTGCCCCTGGGGTTATCTGTTCCCACTTGCCACCCGCTCTGCTCTGAACAGTTCCCTGCAGTGTCCCCCACCCCACCCCCACTCCACTCGGCCTGCTGCCGGCTCAGTGGCGCCAGCTGCTGCGTCAGACCCTCTGGGGGGCCTCAAACCAGCTCCTCCCCACTCTCCGCCAGTGCCCACTGCCCCCGCGGGTTCGCAGCCCACACAGGCATCTCCCCACAGGCGCTGCCACCGGACGCGCAGCAGATGCAGGCTTGGCCCCGCGGCCCGGCATCTCTCAGCAGCCCCGGGGAGGGAAGACGGACACCCTCTCTCGCGCAGCCACCGAGGCCACGGGCCGCCCCGAGGTGGAGTCCCACACCTAGGCACACCCGGAACGGAACGGCACATGCATGTCCTGGGGTGGGGGTGGCCAGGAAGAAGCCAAGATGTGACCAGGACCGCATGACCAGGTGGCCTTGGGCCCCTACCACTCCCTCTACTTGACCGCCACCACCCATGAGCAGCGGCCGAGCCACCCGCGACCCCCAAATCCACGCGCTCGGGAGTGGGGGAAGGGTGCTCACCTGGGGGCCCCCCGGCGGTGGACGGTGGTGGTGCTGGCGGCGCGGCCGCGGCCGGGCCCGGGTCGGATGGCGCAGGGGCTGCCCCGCGGATGGTAGGTCCATGTGGGGCAGCGGGCCGGCCGGGGGCCCGGGAGTGGCAGGGCTCGGAGAGCCGCGCGCGGACGGCCCCGCCTGCGGCTCCGCATCTTCTCCCGGAGCCGCCAGCTCGGGCTCCGGCTCTGCTTCCTCAGCAGCACCTGAGGGGACAGCACCAGAAAAGCACCGAGTGCTGAGCCCGGGGAGGTGGTGGCGGAGGCGCTAGGGCGGCGGGGGACCCGCCCAGGGCGTGGGGAGGGACCCGGCTACGGCGCCCGTACCCCCGCCCCTCTGCCCCTCCCCGCCGCTGTCCGTGGTGCTGAGCGCGGTCCCGAGTGCGCGCGCCACCGCCAAGCATGCGCGTCCTGGGGGTAGGGAAAGGGGCGGGAGAAAGAGAGCCGAGAGGGTGTCCTGTCCCTGGTTTGCCCAGGTCTCGCCCCGGGCTGACCACAGCAGACCCCAGCTTTGCAGGTTGCATGGGCCTGGCTGGACCAGTCAAGGGCGGGGGTGTACCCAGACAAGGCTGAATAAGTTTGTCCAGGTCCCCATGTCTAATGGAGCTTCAACCCACTCAGGTAAACTCTCTCCCCCAAGACCCTGACTTACTGTGAATGAAGGGGACCAGGTGAAGACCATGGCTGAGCTCAGGCCATTTCCGTGTGGGACTGTCATCCTGGTGGGGAGGGCACAAACTCAGCCTGGGGTAGGAGAGTACCACCCCAGAAGAGCTGCCTTTCACCTTCCACACTCCAGACCAAGATGGGAAGAATGGGAGTTCTATGCCTCAGGTTCTAAAACAACTTACCTTCTCTTCCTCCTCTTCTTCCTTCTCCTCCTTGGAGAAGAAAAGACCTTCCAACTCCCCAGGCTCAAGGAGGCTGGGTTGACCTCTATTCAGAGCAGGTAGGGAAGGAGGTATTGTCATTGTTGCCTGCTGAGCCAGACTCTCCACCTGCAATACCAAGCAGCCAAAGATGGCAGGTAGGGCCTCAGCCATGATCCCATCGGTGCTAAGGGGACCCTGAAATAGCCCTGGGCTACACGACCCCAGAAGTCATTACAAAGCCGCTGTAAGGGAGATGGCCAAGTTATTGCGTGTATGTGTTTGCAAGAAAGTGTGTGCACATCTCCCCCTCACCAGCCGATCCCGGGCTGCACGCAGGCCTGCCAAAGCCTGAGCCACAATGCTCTCTGCCAAGGTCCCGGTGATTGATAGCCGCATGTCCCTAAGGCCAGGAGAGGACAGGGGTTAATGGGCTTGTTTTGCTCAGCCTTCCCCAGCCCAGCCCCATCCACCCTACCTGAGCCGAGTGAAGGCATCTTGCAGCAGCTGCTCTGGGAGCAGCTCCGGGAGGCCCCTCGAGCCTGCCAGAACCCCCTCTAGCTGCTCCCTCCAGCTGGATCCCTGTAGCATCTGTGGGCAGAGGTTCCTTGCTGTGTCCAGTGTGGCCTGAGTGAAGTCCTGGACAAAGATCAGAGCATGGTGAGGATGTTGCCAGACACCAGGCTGCTGGCTTGAGGCTCCAACTCCAACTGAATATGAGTCAGGGGATATAACAGTTAAAACTATAGGATGGGGGTCAAACCTGCAAATGGTGGTGGGGCTGGGGCAGGAGTACCATCTCACCTGGATGTCCTGGCGGCAGACCTTGCCCACATGTCCCAGAAGGCCCTCCAGCTTCTGCCCAAGCTGCCAGTGATAGCTTGGGGAGCTTCCAGCTTCATATAGAATGGGGAGAATCTGAGGGCCAAAGAGGAAAAGCAGTTGCAAGGTGACACCTGACTAAAAGGGTCGGGTCCTTGTAGCAGGAGGGGGAGTGCTCACACTGAGAGAGAAGTTGGCATTTTGGATGGCATCCTCGGCCTGGCGCACAGCAGCTTCACCCTGGGGCCCAGCCCCACAGCCCAGCAGCTCCACATGCTCCTGCACCGACTGACACAGTTCATTCACTTCCTGTGGGAGAATAGGAATCAGTCTTAGCCTAGCCCCTTCCCAGTCTTCCAGATCCTGCCTGCCTTCCTCCTAGGCTGTTTAACAGAGTGAGGGAGGTCCTAAAGCTGGCACTATTAGATCAGCCACTTCAGAACCCTATCTGTTCAAGGAGGGAGGGAACTATCTGTTGCTTTGGTTCATTTTAAGGACTTTATATATACTTTCTAAGTGCCCAGAATAGGAAGGAAAGGAGTTGTAAATTCTATCTGTGTTTTAGAAGCTCAATCTGTCCACACACACAGAGGATAGGCTGGGAGAGGGGTGGAAAAGGGAGTAAGTGGCTCTGGAGGAGGGGCCAGGAGGAGCAAGGGATAATTGGTGTGGGGGTAAGGAGTGGCATGTTTGAAGGTTGGTCCAGAGGCAGAACCAAGGAGAGCTATGAGGGCTCCAGTATAAACAGGAGAGACCTGGAAGGATGCCCCAACCTCTGTCCACAGCATTGGGTGGCTGTGGGCACCAGTGGGATTGGGCTCCAGGGTAGAGAACAGGGTTCGTGGGAGAAAATGATATCACTTGTGGAAGTGCAGAGCATGAAGCCCTGCAGGATGTCTGGATCAATACCTTTGGGCTCTGCAGCTTAGGAAGAGGAGGTATTTGGAAATGGAGAGATGGAAACATTTCCAGCAGATAAGGTAGTGGAGGGAGATGAAGCCAGAGAAGGAGTGGCTGGGTGTGGGTACACAATGGAGAGGGGAAGGGAGCCCTGTATATGTGAAGTCAGAGATGGGGCTACAATTGGGGAGATATTGAGGGAGAACATAAAAATTCCTCTTTAACAGGACAGTCTGTTTACATGCTTAACGTTAGGCAGCCAAGGGTGTTATATGGAGAGCAATTTTAGGAGTGTTTAGCCTCTCCAGACCAAGGAGAGGGACTTTGTCTGGGACAGCAGGCTCAGGCACCCTGAACCCAGGAAAGTCAGACCCTCTGACTCACGGAGGCTCCCAGGTGCCACAGGTCTCCTCATGCCCTACCTCCAGTATCCAGAGGATACTGACCTGCTCTGAGGGGTCTGAGACCAGACTGAGTGGCTGAAGGTGGGTCGTGTGGTCAGAAGAGGCAGGGTCTGCACGGTTGTTCCTCAGGAGACAGGCTTGGATCTAGGGGCAAGGGGTATTGAGAAATGCCGAGGGAGGGATATGGTGCAGGTGCAGAGAAGGGCAAGGGAGGAGACCGACGCCCACCTGATGGACTGCACGTGCTGTCAATTCGGGGCGGCTGCGCTGCGCCTGGGCCACGTCATTCAGTGGCAGAGGCATGGCCTTCAGGGTGTGGTTCTGCTCCAGCGCCTGCGCCACGTCCAGCAGGCCCAGAGCAGATGTGTGGTTCCGGTCCCAGACCACAGACCTGGGCCGGGCCAGGCTTCAGTCGGGAGCACAGTTCCACAACGCCCTACCCAGCTCTCGGCCTCGTCCTTTCGCCTCCTCCTCTAGCTCCATTTGCTCCGCCTCATTTAGTCCCGCCCCTCAGCCCGATGCCCTCCTCTCCACCGCGCCCCCAGCCCGCTGGTCCCACCCCTCTGACCCCGCCCACCGGAGCCTCGAGTTGACCCGCAGCGCCTTGGCCAGCAACTTGGCGCCTGCGTCCCCCACGGCGTTGCCGCTGATATCCAGCGCGGTCAGGTTAGGATTGGTGGCCAGGGCCCGGAGTAGGACGCTGGCGCCCAGCTTCAGCCGAGACTCAGCCACTGACAGAGACTGAAGAGGCTGGGATTAAGAGAAAGCCATTTATAGCTGGAGTCAGGGGTCGGTAAGGGCAGGTCACAGGGTCTGAGAGAGCAAGAGAAGGGAGGACCAAAGGGATCTAATTGCCCGAGGACCCTGCAAGGTCCGGTGAACTCACACAGTCGTCGTCCTGCATAAGCTGGACAATCCGGTGCAGGACGTCGTCCAGGGTCTCCCTGTGGGCAGGGACCGCGGTTGTTGGGGACAGGGATGGTGGGGTGTTGTCTGGGAGGCCCAGGAGTGGAAGGGGGGCTCACTTGCACCGGACGTTGAAGTTCCTTCCAAGCGCCACGTGTCTCAGGGACCGGCTTCTCCCAATGGCCAGCACCAGAGTCACCATGTCCGAGCCGAAGCCTGGGGGTGACTCGGGTCACGCACGAGGCGAAGTTGCAAGGGTAGGGTGGGGGTTGGGAATCAAGTGGATGACTCGAGGTTGGGCTTCCTTGCGCCCTCACCGTTATCCGCCAGATCCAGGGAGCTCACAGCGCCTGCGTCACACACTAAGTCTTGTATCACCTGGGCGCCGGCCGAGCGCAGCTGGAGGTGGGAAGTGGGAGGCGGGACCCACTCAGGCCGCAGGTAGGGAGGGGCTGGCGGCGGCCCACAGTCCCACTCTCCCGCCTCCCAGCGCCATTCCCAATGTGTGGTCTCTTCTGGGGCCGGCGCTCACCTCGCAAGTGCTGAGGTCCAGATGCAGGTCGCGGAGGTGCGTGTTGAGCGCGAGGCCATCCAAAAGGGCCCTGGAAGGGGACGTTACAGCAGGTGGCAGGAGCTGGGACAGGGGGCTCCAGGGTGCGAACGAAGGAAGCAGGGCCAGGATCTGGGGGAGGCTGTAGGCGCGACAGGAGCAGGAACGGGGAGGGGCGAAGGCCGGGAAGGGGCGGAGGCCGGGGCGGAGTGGGCGCTCCCGCGGCGGCGTGGCCCGAGTCAGACACTGACCTGAGTGCGTCGGGCGGCAGCTTGCAGCCCGCCAGGCCCAGGTGTCGCAGCGTCCCCGCGCGGCTGAGGAAGAGCTGCAGCGCGGCCGGCGCGGCGCGGGACTTCCTGAGGGGAGCAGGAGAGTAGGCTTGGGGGCAAGGAGGTGGCTTCCAGCAGCCTCCCCCAGCCCCGACAGGTCCCCCTTACGTGCGGGAGAAGACGTTCCTCGAAGCATCGAGGTGGGTAAGGCTGGCGCAGCAGCCGCGGGACAGCGCTGCAAAGAGCTGCGGGGGTAGGGTGTTGGCTGCATCCGCGGGGGGACCGAGCCCTCCCCGTCCCGCCCTACCCTCCAGTCCGCCCTGCAGATCATCCATCCCCCCACGGAGCAACCCCTCACAATGTCCAGGGCGGTATCGGTGCCTGCGAGGTTCAGGAATGACAGCACGTTAGGACGGCTCAGGAAGGTATAGAGGCCCTGGCGGGAGGACAGGGGTGGGATGGCGTCGATGATCGCCTTTTCAGGGCTTCCAAGCAACCTCCAGCTCCCACCCTCAAGACAGCCACTCACCCCACTGTCCTCGGAGGGCCCTAGCGCCCCGGGATTCCCAGAAAGGTCCAGGTGGGTCAGGATGGAGTCGAAGGCAGCATTGGTGGCCAGTGCCTGGCCCAGAGCCCTCATTCCTGGTGATGGGGTGGGGTGGCTCAGCAGTCGGGCAGAAGGCAGACCCCCCCACCCTTTCCCCTCACCCTCTCCCTCATCCAGTCTACCTCTTGGTGTCAACCCTGTCTGGGCGAGGCTGAATCTCCTTAGGGCTCCTGGACAACGCTCCAGGTATCTGCTGAGTGCAGCCATGCCTGCGGGGTGGGAGCAGCCACGTGGGTCTCACCTCCTACCACTCCCTACCCCTGTGGTCCCCAGGCTCAGCCATACCTCGGTCATCCAGCAGGTTCCCCGCCAGGCTGAGCTCCCGAAGCCCAGAGCTCGAGTGTCCCGCCAGCACCTGGGCCAGTCGTCGGACAAAGTCTCTGGGGACCAGACCCCAGGCATGAGACTCTGCCCCTGGCTTGCCAACCCCTCCCTAGGCCACTAGTCCCCAATCTCAAGCCCCCAGACTCTCCTCCCTAAGCCCTGCCCTGCCCCCTCACCCCCTTAGGCTGCAGGTCTCCAGCACCAGCTCCTCCAGGTGGGATGACTGGCTCATCATGTGCAGAATCTGTTCGGAGACCTCAAGGCTCTGAGAACCAGAGGGTGGCGGCTCAGCAGGCTGCACCCTGGCCCATACCCTTTGGTCCCTCCCTGCCGTTATCCCGCACCCCCGCACCAGTTTCATGTCCACACAGGAGAGGCACCGGAACCACAGGTTGTAGGACAGGGCAGCTACACTCAAGGCCAGGTCCCTGGTGGGAGGGTGGAAAGAGAGGCAGAGCTCAGGGCCCTCCAGCCGGGTCCCAGGCCCAGCAGCCCCTCCATGGAGAAGCTGAGGCCCAGGGATACGGGCCCCAGGCTCTTCCTCCTCTCCCATCCTGGCAGGCCACACACCGACTGCTGAGGTGGCTGAAGTCTCCCAGGCTGAAATGGCGGCACCCCTGGCGATGGTAGATGGTGTCCACATCCTGGGCAAGAAGGAGATGCTTACAATTTACTTGGGGCCACAAGGGGCAGGGAGGCACTCAGCACACATAGGGGACCAGATGTCTCCAGAGCCCACCAAAAGGGTCCTACTCTCACCCACTGAATCTCCTCTCGGAAAGGGAAGCCATTGTAGTCACACAGAGCCTCGTATGTCTCCAAGAAGCCACCTGGGGAAGGGACAGCAGTGTGATGGAGGGAAGGAGAGAGACAAAAGGTCAGCAATGGAGGAAGACCAGCCCCGCAGGCTAGGTGTTGGCTGTAACCTAAATGGCTCTGTTCATTTAGGGGTCCTCCAGCTTGGGGGCCTGGGAGGCAGAGGTGGGCAGGCCAGAAGGCCTGTGGCCCTGCCTTGGCCCTTACCACAGGGGCTGCAGGGGTCAGTGGACTCCGAGGGGCTTCTTCTCTCCAGCCGAGCCAGCATGGAGGCGGGTGTGGGCCTCCGGAATAGCTTCCTGGGAGGGGATTAAGGAGAAGAGGGCAAGGGGCTTCCAGCCTCGGATGGGAAGCAGCCCATGTGTGCCCTTCTCATGCACTCCCTTCTCCCCTGCCAGCCCCTTGAATTTGCCAGGCCTCACCCAAGGGTCGAGCAAGGGAAGACCTTCTTGATGGCCGCTGCCACATGCTGGGCCAGCTGTTCCAGGGCAGCCACACCAGGAAACTCCAGGACCAGCTCACGCAGGGACTCCAGCTCAAAGGTGACCTAGGGAAGGGGGACTACTGGGCCTCGGCTCCACACATGCGCACAGGGGATGGTGGGGGCATGAAGACCAAGCTGCAGGCCCAGGTGGGGTACTAGGTGTCTCACCTGAGGGGGTGTCTCCTGCAGCGCCATGGCCTGGACCTCCAGGTAGCTGAATGTGCAGTCCACCTAGGAAGCACCTAGATCAGCTGGGACCAAGCCCTGAGCCCCCCCTCATGGAAGCCCAGTTATTTGGGCACCCTGGAACAGAGCCAGACCTGCCTGGACTCCACTCCTGTCGGCTGCCAGGAGCCCAAGGCTGGTGCAAAATCAGGGCCACGAGGCCAAGAAGGAGCACTCTGCGGATACAGCCCCTTACCAGGGTAGCTGCTGGGATTGGGGAGGAGTGTGCGTGGCCAAGCCCTGGAACTCACCCTTAGCGGGAGGCAGGTGGTATGCAGCAGGTAGGCTCTCCATCGTAGCAGCGCCTGGGGAAAGACAGTCTGATTCCCTGGGCAGAGCAAGCTGCTCTTTCTGCGGGGCCACAGCTGCCTCCCCAGTTCTGTCCCCTGCCCCATACCAGGACATGGTTTTGCACAGCGCCCTCCCCAGGTAGCCAGGTTTTCAGCAGCAGCTCCACCTCCTTGGGCCACAGGAACCTGGTGATCTCGCCTGTGGAAAGGCAGTCTGCTGGATGACTTCCGTCCCTGCACAGAAGCCACTGGTGCCCTAAGTCTGTGCCAAGCTGGGGCCCTGGGGCTTATCTGTGGCCATCGAGGAAGGAGGGGAGAGGATCTGGAGTTGCCCGCCCTCCTGGGGAGCAGAGAGGACCTCTGGCCTGGCCCTCCAGGGTGCTGCGTGGGCCTCTGATTCTGGGGCTGCACTACTTCCTCCCGGCCAAGAAGGCGGAAAGGGCCAGCGCTTACCTCGCAGCTCACAGGAGATGCCGTCGGGGGTCTGAGCCATGGGCCGGGCGGGCCGGGGCGGCCCAAAGAGCTCCGGCGGGAAACAGCACCAGACGGGCGCGTACACAGGAAGCCTGGGGCCTGGACCCGCACGGCAGCCACCTGCTCCCCCGGCGGCGGAAGGTGCGCGCCGCTTCCTGCCACGCCGCCCCCGGCCCGGCCCCTCCCCGCCTGGGCCTCGCGGCCCGAAAGTTCGCCCAGGAGCGGAGTTGTGGGACGAGGGCCGAGTCCCAGCTGCCTGCCTGCCCCGTCGCCCAGGAGCTTCGCCAGGGTAGACGTCGGGGTGGGGAGTGGAGTGGCCAAGAGGGTCGCGCGTGTCGTGTGCCTCCAGCGGGTCCTAGCTCCCTACCACCCCTCCCCGCAGTCCCTGCCGCTAACACCAGGGGACGCTGCCTGCCCGGGGATCTCCGCGGCCCACTCGAGCTGGGCCCCTCCAAAGCCCAGGCTGCGGAGGTACACCAGGCGCCTGGCAGAAGGGGGACTGTTCAGCAAGGAGCGCCCAATTTCTGCCAGCACCGCGGGTCCTGCCCCCGTTGCTCCAAACCTGGAATATAAAAGAGATTTTGAGTGGGTGGGAAAAAATGCCAGGTGGGGCTGGGTGCGGCGGCTCACCCCTGTAAACCCAGCACTTTGGAAGGCCCAGGCGGGAGGATCACTTGAACCAAAGAGTTGGAGACCAAGCTGGGCAACATAGGGAGACCCTGTCTCTACAAGAAAATTAGCTAGCGTGATGGCGTGCATCTGTAATCCCAGCTACTTAGGAGGCTGAGGTGGGAGGATCACTTAAGCTTGGGAGGCAGAGGTTGCCTTGAGCCGAGATCACACCACTGTACTCCAGCCTGGGCAACAAAGCCAAGTCCCATCTCAAAAAAAAAAAAAAAAAAACCTGAAGGGTCCAGACGCCCTTCCTTGCCAGACGTGGGGTCAGGGTCTTCAGTGGGGCAGCCTGGGACTAAGGTGAGCTCTGAATCCCAAGCACTTCATGGAGCACGCAAGTGAGTTGTCCAGGTACATGGGGGTCTTCCTGTGTCTGCCTTCTCCCCAAACTGCAGGGAGTTTGGGAGGGGGAAGCCAGACAGAGAGAGAGCTAAGCTAGTGTCTCCAGGACTGAGAGGGGTCAGAAAGAAATGGGGTGGGGCCTGCTACCTGTTGCCCTCTAAAAGACTAGGACCTAGATTCTAGAAGGTTCACAGGAAGAGACTGCATTTTTTCCTTCTATTACAATCTAAACTTCACTTAAGTGATAAGGAGCAGCAGTCTACCCTGCCCATAGCTCAACAAGATGGAAATGACAAGGGAATGACAGCTAAGGGTGACAGCGGAGGAGTCAGCTGGAGAGGATGCTGCACAAAGAGTTCCTGCTGCCTCCCAGATTGAAGAGACATAGTTTGAGACAGAGTCTTGCTTTGTGGCCCAGGCTGGAATGCAGTGGCACAATTTCGGCTCACTGCAGCCTCCACCTTCCAGGTTCCAGTGATCTTCCTGCCTTACCCTCCCAAGTAGCTGGGATTGCAGGTGCCCACCACCACGCCTGTCAAATTACTATCATTATTTGAGACGGAGTTTCAGTCTTTTGCCCAGGCTGGAGTGCAATGGCATGATCTTGGCTCACCCGCAACCTCCGCCTCCCAGGTTCAAGTGATTCTCCTGCCTCAGCCTCCCAAATAGCTGGGATTACAGGCATGCACCACCACACCCAGCTAATATTTTGTATTTTAGTAGAGACGGGGTTTCTCCATGTTGGTCAGGCTGGTCTCAAACTTTTGACCTCAGGTGTTCCGCCTGCCTGGGCCTCCCAAAGTATTAGGATTACAGGTGTGAGCCACTGCGCTTGGCCCTATTATTGTTTTTTAGACAGAGTTTTGCTCTTGCTGCCTGGGCTGGAGTGCAGTGGTGTGATCTTGGCTCACTGCAACCTCCACCTCCCGGGTTCAAGCAATTCTCCTGCCTCAGCCTCCCAAGTAGCTGGGATTATAGGCATGTGTCATCACATCCAGCTAATTTTTGTATTTTTAGTAGAGACGGGGGGTCTCACCATGTTGGTCAACCTGGTCTCCAACTCCTCACTTCAGACGATCCACCCGCCTCAACCTCCCAAAGTGCTGGGATTACAGGCGTGAGCCATCATGCCTGGCCACGAAGAGACATAATTTCGATTAAGATCTAAGACTCTAAGACTACATAGAATCCTGAAACTGCTTGTAGGGTGACAATTCAGTAGGTCTCACACAGTACTGCCAACAGACCAAGAACACGTCTGGCCAGGCACAGGTGGTTCATGCCTGTAATCTCAGCACTTTGGGAGGCCGAGGTGGGCCAATCACCTGAGCTCAAAAGTTCAAGACTAACCTGGCCAACATGGTGAAACCCTGTCTCTACTAAAATACAAAAAATTAGCCGAGCACGGTGAAGGGCACCTGTAGTTCCAGCTACTGAAGAGGCTGAGGCACGAGAATTGCTTGAGCTCAGGAGGCAGAGGTTGCAGTGAGCCAAGGTCTCGCCACTGCACTCCAGCCTGGGAGACAGAGCAAGACTCTATCTCAAAAAAAAAAAAAAGAATGTAGGTTCTGCAGGCACACTGCCTAGATTTTGACACTGAACAAGTTACTTAGCCTCTCTGGTCTTCCAGTTTTGTCTGTAAACTGGAGCTATTAACTTACCTCATTGCTTTAAGGATTCAATGTTTATTAAGGGAAGCGCCCAAAACAGTGCCTGGCACTCAGATAACACTCACATTTGCCAAGTCTACCATGACAACCCAGGAATTCCAAAACAGAACGACAGAAAATCTCCCTCACTGGGATTTTTCTGTTTAGAATGACGAGGAGAGATGAGAGCAGTGACTGCCAAAAGGGCTGGAGCCGTGCCCAGGTAGAGGGCCTCTGGAGACCGCAGCGATGCCGGTGGGGCCAGTCCCTGTGTGGGTGAGCGCATAGGGGCAGGCAGGGATGACTGAGAGATCAGGCCAGGCTTTCAGGGCTAGGCATGTGGCTGCTGGCGGTCAGGGCAGTGGTTAACACAGCCAACCTGATCTCAGAGACCAAGTGAACACATGGAACTCAGTTCTTACAAGTGACAGTGACTCAGTGAGAGGCCGTCAGCTTGTTCAAGCCCGTCTATGTTCTGGAAGGCCTGCCACTCCATGGGCATTCAGGAAATGCCAAAGCTTTCGAGAACATGGGTAGCACAGACTGAGGACAGGACTTGTCTCCCAGGTAGGCTGGGCTACGCCCCTTTGGTGCTACCACAAGACTCACCTCGAATGATTTTCGAAGACCAGGTCCTGACAAGCCAGAGAAGGGCTCAGGTACTTGCTGTGCTGGGCAGCGATAGGGTGATGCCAGCCCCGGGGTGGGAAAGGGCAGATTCTTTACTTCTGTGGCTTAACGCTGAGGGAGCTGCACGCAGGTTCAGGAACTTCCCCATCAACGGTTCTTGGGGCAGAGTAACAGTGAGAAGTGGCTTCTGCTGCTGAAGGTTTGTTTTTTGTTTGTAAGAGTTTAGGAGTGGAGGTTTAATAGGCAAGAGAAAGAAAGAGAAGGGAAAACAGCTTTCTCTTGAGTGAGAGAGGGGACTTCTGGGAGGAAGATCATCTGCTGAAGGTTTTATAATTAACAGTTAGATAGGCTGCATCCTGGGCTATGCAGCAGGAGGATCCCTTTTCAGCCTTAACTCCATCAGAACATCAATTATCTTGCCCCTTCCCCAGCTAAAAACAAATACATTTTTAAATTTTCTAACAGGCCGGGCAAGGTGGCTCATGCCTATAATCCTGACACTTTCGGAGGCTGAGGCAGGTGGATCACCTGAAGTCAGGAGTTTGAGACTAGCCTGGCCAACATGGCAAAACCCTGTCTTTACTAATACAAAAAAATTAGCTGGGCATGGTCTCTATTAAAAATACAAAATAGCTGAGCACGATAGTGCACACCTGTAGTCCCAGCTACTCGAGAGGCTGAGGCAGAATTGCTTGAACCTGGGAGGTGGAGGTTGCAGTGAGCTGAGATGACCATTGCACTCCAGACTTGCCTTCTCAAAAAAACAAAAACAAACAAAAAAAACAAACAAAACCCAAAAAAAAACCTTTTTTTTTTTTTTTTTGAGACAGAGTCTCACTCCCTCACCAGGCGCCAGGCTGGAGTGCAATGGCGCGATCTCGGCTCCCTGCAACCTCTGCCTCATGGGTTCAAGCAATTCTACTGCCTCAGCCTCCTGAGTAGCTGGGATTACGGGTGCGCACCACCACGCCCAGCTAATTTTTGTATTTTTAGTAGAGACGGGGTTTCACCATGTTGGCCAAGATGGTCTCGATCTTCTGACCTTGTGATCCGCCTGCCTCGGCCTCCCAAAGTGCTGGGATTACAGGCTTGAGCCACCGTGCCCGGCCTAAAAAAAACCTTTCAAACAGAATGTATACAATCAGGAATGACAGGCTATGTTGGATACAGAAAAACTGAGCCTTGTTCTGCAAAAAGGTTATATATACTTAGGTGGCTGAGCATGGTGGTTCATGCCTAGAATCCAGCACTTTGGGAGGCTGAGGCGAGGATCACTTCAGTCCAGGAGTTTGAGACTAGCCTAGGTAACCTAGCAAGATCCCATCTCTACAAAAACTTAAACAAACCCCCAAACAAAAATGAGCCAGGTGTGATGGCATGGCCTGTAGTCCCAGGAGACCAAGGTAAGATTGCTTGAGCCTAGTTCAAGGTTACAGTGAGCTGTAATTGTGCCACCATAACCCAGCCTGGGTGACAAGAGTGAGATCCTGTCTCAAAAAATCCTTGGAATTAAAAAAGTTGGGGCCAGGTGTAGTGGCTCATGCCTGTAATCCCAGAACTTTGTGAGGCTGAGGTGGGCAGATCACTTTAGGTCAGGAGTTCAAGACCAGCTTAGCCAACATGGCGAAACCTTGTCTCTACTAAAAATACAAAAATTAGCTGGGCATGGTGGCAAGTGCCTATAATCCCAGCTTCTTGGGAGGCTGAGGCAGGAGAATCCCTTGAACCCAGGAGATGGAGGTTTAGGTGAGCCGAGATCACACCATAGCAAGATGATTTTCCACTAATGAACAAGATTCCAAACACGACGGAACTCCCTTTCCACCCACCTTCCTGGGCTGCTAACAGGCAGCTCTACTATCTAGGAGGGTCTCCTCACTACCCGGTGGTTGGGCATCTGTCTCTCCTTTCAAACGAACTTCTCTAGGGTAGGCTGGGCCTAGCTTCTCTCTGTTCCCTCACACCTGGCAGAGCTCCAGGTACTGATCCCAGCCCTCCTTGAGCAGAGATCCCCAAGTATAGAACTTTCCATCAGCCCCTTTCACTCTTAAGCAGCTCTATGGCCCACCTACTCAAGTGGATCACAGAAGCTATGGCTGCTGTCTATCTACTCACCTCTCTGCTCACACACACTTTGTGGGGGTAAAAAGTTGTAGCAGGATGCACTCAATATCCAGTCACCTGCCAAGATCATCTCCTCCCATCTGCTAGAGGAAGTACCATCCCAGGGAACAGAGGTTGCCTGTGAAAGGCAGAAGCCTGCACAGGCTGGAAACCATGTAAGTAAGCAGCCCCCCAACCTCCCTCAAGCAGGCAGGAATCATGCAAGATGGAGTCTTTGGAGCACTTGTTAATCCGTTATGATTTATTAGCTGTACAGCAGTAGATCCTCCTCCCCAGCTTTCAACCCCATTACATATTTTATTACAGGTCTCATGTTGGCGTCGTAAAATAATGAAAAATATCACACAGTACAGCTAAGTACAAAATGCATCAACCTAGAGTCTGATAGCTAACTGATGGCTCTCTTAAAAGCAATACACAGAAGAAAGTGTTTGAAATCAGTAAGACTGAGGCTCTCTAAAAAACACATTTTTAAACATGTGACAGTTCATGTGCAAGAATCACTTTTTAGTTGGTTTTGCTTCACATTATTTTTTGAAGATCCAAAGTTTAAATTACTGACCTAGTGAAATTTTCTGGCCCAGCTTTATAAGGGCTGCTGTGACCCACTCATAATCAGCCTTCTGCTTTCACAGAAGATTTATAAAACACAACATTCAGCTACAAACAGGGCAAAGAAAATGTCGATGGGAAATCATAACTGAAAGTTAATTGGGTAAGGTTCAAATGCTGGCTCCGTGGGCTGGAAATCATGATCTGCCACGTGGGTGTCCGTCACTGGCGGGCAGTGCCATTCTGCTACATGATTGTGATCCAATTCCTTGTCAACATTTACACACTACAGAGTCTGTGGTAACTTAATTTCCAAGTAATTAAAATGCTGGGTTTTCTTACACTGCACTTCTTTTCAACCTCTTAATTAATGGAAAAGATTAAAATGTAAAAAAAGTTATTTACAAGCTTGACCATACCAGAAACTTTGCCAAGAAAGAGGCAAAGCTTTCAGGACAGAACCTGATCGTAGCATGCCATACTACTGGTGTGCAGCTGACTCCAAGCAAAGGGAGTCAGGGAAAAGCAAAAGCAAAAAACAGTTTAAAAGTCTAAGTCCTTCCCAAGTGTACATTTACAATTAAAAACTCTCTTGGGAAGAAGACCATAGAACTCTGGGAAGCCTGGTGGCCATTCTGGAGTGGTTTACCACATGGAGGGAGGGGTCAATGTCTCCGTTTCCATCTAGGAAAACGAGTTAGTCGTCAACACTGTCCTCAGCACTTCACAGTAAACCCTCAGGGACTCAGAACATTTCATGATTTGCTAACATCAGACAGCAAGTTCTAGTTAAATCACATTTTTTCTAACATCAGCCTTGAAGTTTTCATTCTTGGTATGTTTGGTAAAATGGGCTTCTTTTCCCAAAGCCAAAAGAAAGAAGGGAGAAAAATTAAGATGCAGGCCGTTTAAACACAGCCCAGAGCAGTCCTGGTGACACATAAGGCTCCACCATCACCGGTCCATCATGCTGAGGATCATCTCGGGCGTGAGGTCTCCATTGGGGGCATCTGTGGCAGTTGGCTGGGCCTCCTCTTCCTCCCCCTCTGCAGGCTCAGCATCTGGCTCTTTTTTTACTTCAACTATAATGTTCTCAATTGCACCTGTATTCTGGTCTTCAACCTGAATGATGGCTGTTGCTGGCAAAGAAGAGCACAGACAGAACAAATGGTGCATTAAAGCCCCAAGAATCACAAGGGTCCTTTAGACTGACAGTGAACGAGATGTCAGAAATGCAGGAAAGCCTGATTAGCTAGCAATCCAGAGAAAGTCAATTTAAAGAGCCTTTTTTTTTTTTCTTTTTTTAAAGACGGGGTTTCACCATGTTGGTCAGGTTGGTCTTGAACTCCCGACCTCAGGTGATCCACCCGCCTTGGCCTCCAAAGTGCTTGGATTACAGGCATGAGCCACCACGCCTGGCCCTGAGTCCCCCCCCTTTTTTTTTTAAAGACGGAGTCTCATTCTGTCACCAGGCTGGAATGCAGTGGCACAATCTCGGCTCACTGCAACCTCTGCCTCCTGAGTTCAAGTGATTCTCCTGCCTCAGCCTCCCGAGTAGCTGGGAATGCAGGGGCGTGCCACCACACCCAGCTAATTTTTGTGTTTTTAGTAGAGATAGGGTTTCACCATGTTGGCCAGGATAGTCTCAATCTCTTGACCTCGTGATTCGCCAGCCTCGGCCTCCCAAAGTGCTGGGATTACAGGCATGAGCCACTGCGCGAGGCTAGAAAGCCAATTAAAGGGCTAGGTGTGGTGGCTCATGCCTGTAATCCCAGCACTTTGGGAGACTGAGGCAGGCAGATCACCTGAGGTCAGGACCAACATGGTAAAACCCCGTCTCTACTAAAAATACAAAAATTATCTGGGCGTAGTGGCAGGAACCTGTAATCCTAGCTTCTTGGGAGGCTGAGGCAGGAGAATAGCTTGAACCCAGGAGGCGGAGGTTGCAGTGAGCTGAGACTGCGCCACTGCACTCTAGCCTGGGCAACAGAGCAAGACTCCTTCTCAAAAAAACCAAAACAAAACAAAACAAAAAAAACCTTAAAGATCTCAAACATGGTCATACATAAAATAAAGCCCAATACTCTAGAAACTACCAAGGAACAAAATGCTGACCTTCATCTTCATATGCCCCTCAATCACACATTAAAATCCTTACAGAGCCAGATGTGGTGGCTCATGCCTGTAATCCCAGCATTTTGGGAGGCTGAGGTGGGTTGATCACCTGAGGTCAGGATTTTGAGACCACCCTGGCCAACATGGTGAAACCCAGTCTCTACAAAAAATGAAATAAATAAAAAGATAAAATCCTTATTTAGTATTCCTTTAAGTCATAAATTCAGGCTTTACAATAGTGAGAGGGGCAAGTAAAAAGTGCAGAGTAAACCTAAGACTACTAGACTGTATAATGTAGGAGGACCCTCCTACAGCAAGGTGACTTTTTTTTTTTTTGAGACAGTCTTGCTCTATTGCCCAGGCTGTAGTGCAGTGGCGAAATCTTGGCTCACTGCAACCTCTGCCTCCTGGGTTCAAGCGATTCTCCTGCCTCAGCCTCCTGAGTAGCTGAGACTACAGGCGCCATGCCACCACGCCTGGCTAAATTTTGTATTTGTAGTAGAGACAGGGTTTCACCATGTTGGCCAGGATGGTCTCCATCTCTTGACTTCGTGATCTGCCCGCCTTGGCCTCCCAAACTGCGGACATTACAGGCGTGAGCCACCTTGCCCAGCCACAAGGTGACATTTTTTATCTGGCAGCTCTCCACAATGAGGGCCCTTCCACCAGTTTGTTCACTCCAGTGTATAAAGGTGAAACGAGATGCTTGTTTCCAGGATCTACCGTTAACCTCCTTTTCTGTGACCAGGCACTGACACATGGGGCTCAGGGAGAATATCTTAAAAAACAGATTAAACCTACATTTGTTTAAAAACAAAAAAAAAAACTGTCAACTCTCAGGAGATGCAGAGAAACACAAGTACAGGAGTAGAGACCTGCGTCTCCAGAGCCTGCTGTGTATGAGGTGGAGGGATCACCGCCTCTGTCCTCTCATAAACCAGGAGGCCAGCACTTGACTCCAAAGGATCTTTTTTTTTGGGATAGAGTCACTCTGTTGCCCAGGCTGGAGCGCAGTGGTGCCATCTCAGCTCACTGCAACCTCCGCCTCCTGGATTCAAGTGATTTCTCTTGCCTCAGCCTCCTGAGTAGCTAGGATTACAGATGCCCACCACTACAGCTGACTAATTTTTGTATTTTTAGCAGAGATGGGGTTTCACCTTGTTGGCCAAGCTTGTATGGAACTCTTGACCTCAGGTGATCTTCCCACCTTGGCCCCCACAAAGTGCTGGTGTGAGCCACTGTGCCCTACTGTGAATTTCTTAGAAGGGGCAATCTCAGCACAGAAACTGCTTTCCCTCTCCACCATTTACAATTTGGCTCTTCTGTATTTTTTTTTTTTTTTTTTAAAAGATGGGGTTTCACCATGATGGCCAAGCTGGTCTTTAACTCCTGACCTCAGGTGATCCACCCACCTCAGCCTCCCAAAGTGCTAGGATTACAGGCGTGAGCCACCGCGCCCGGCTTCTCTTCTCTATTCTTTACTGCATCCATTCTCCCAGCTGACTATGACTTTGCTCGTTTTTCAAAACCCGCCCACATTAGCAGTACCCATCTTGTAGAACACAAGTACCCTTCTATCTGGACTTTTTCTTCTTGAAATGTAACAGGCCTCTAAAGACTTCCTCAGATGTTCCTCAGTAAAAACTCCTAAAAAACCATTTCCTGAGAGTTTGTTCTCAACATGCCCTTAACTTGTTCTCATGGCTTAGTTCCCACCTCCCCAAAGAACAAGGACCCATCTGGCTCCCCCACATGCTAGGAGACGCCAGCCTCCAGAGCAGAGATGAACAACTTACGCTGGTTCTGTTTGGGCTGGTTGGTTCTGCCAGGGGGTCGTCCTCTCCGCTTCTTGGCAGGTGGTGGGGCTGGGGTCACAGGCTGAGGCTCTGGCTCGGGTTCAATTTCTACTGCAGGTTCCTCCTCATCCTCATTGTCATCCAGATCTGGTTCAGCATTTTCTTTTCATGAAATCAGGAAGCACAGGTGGTGGGGCAAGGAGAAGGATGGTGGAAGAAGAAAGAAAATAATTATATATTCTTTCAAGTCTTGTTATATATATTTCTCTTTTTCTTTTTTTTTGAGACAGTCTCACTCTGTTGCCCAGGCTGGAGTGCAGTGGGGCGATCTTGGCTCACTGCAACCTCTACCTCCCAGGTTCAAGAAATTTTCCTGCCTCAGCCTCTCGAGTAGCTGGGAATACAGGTGGCCACCACCACACCCAGGTAATTTTTTTATTTTTAGCAGAGATGGTGTTTCACCATGTTGGCCGGGCTGGTCTCAAACTCCCGACCTCAGGTGATCAACCCGCCTCAGCCTCCCAAAGCGCTGGGATTTCAGGTGTGAGCCACCGTGCCTGGCCAATTATTTTATTGAGAAAAACCAATTTAAGGCTGGGCACAGTAGTTCACACCTGTAATCCCGGAACTTTGGGAGGCTCAGACGGGCAGATCACCTGAGATAGGGAGTTCAAGACCAGCGTGACCAACATGGAGAAACCCTGTCTCTACTAAAAATACAAAATA
>PVKV010016654.1:31474-50223 GCA_004027835.1 Alouatta palliata
AAAAAAAAAAAAAAAAAAAAAAAGAAGAAGAAGAAGAAATTATTGGCCAGGTGCAGTGGCTCACACCTGTAATCACAGCTCTCTGGGAGGCTGAGGTGGGTGGATCACCTGAGGTCAAGAGTTTGAGACAAGCCTGGCCAACATGGTAAAACCCCGTTTCTACTAAAAATACAAAAATTAGCTGGATGTGGGGTAGTGGGTGCCTGTAATCTCAGCTATTTGGGAGGCTAAGGCAGGAGAATTGCTTGAACCTGAAAGGCGGACGTTGCAGTGAGCCAAGATCATGCCACTGCACTCCAGCTTAGGCAACAGAGCAAGACTCTGTCTTAAGAAAAAGAAAAAAAAAAAGAAAGAAATTAGCTGGACATGGTGGTACATGCCTGCAGTCCCAGCTACTTGGGAGTATGAGGCAGGAGGGCCTGCTTAAGCCACGGAGGTGGAGGCTGCAGTGGAGCTGTGATTCCACCACTGTACTCAGCCTGGGTGATATAGTGAAATCCTGCCTTAAAAAAAAAAAGCCTATTTAAAAATGCTTTTAGGGGACCAGGGTGTGAGGTTCCAAAAACTAACAAATAAAAATGCTTTTGCTGGATTGTTTGCTATTAGGATTAATATAATAAACAGGTATTATGACAGAATGGAACAAATCAACCTCAAGAGTATTATTCACACTGTATGTGGGATTAGATAGTACTTTTTCCTTTTAGTTTTAGATCCTTTTTTGACTCAATAGAGTACTGAATTTCAAATTCTAATGATCCCCCTACCTACTATCCCAGGATAAAGCAGGACACTAAGCCTGAAACGGACCCTTAGAGATGTCGTTCTGCTCATCTCTGAGTGGGCAGAAGGGGTAAGAATGTGTGTGTATGTCTAATGTGTGTGTGTCGGGGACAAGACAGAAATTTTATTTTATTTTTTAAGATGGGGTCTTGCTCTGTCACCCAGGCTGGAGTGCAGTGGTGGGATCACAGCTCACTGTAGCTTCTTAACTCCTGACCTCCCAAAGAGTTAGGATTACAGGTTTGGTTCATCATACCTGACCAGAAAGTCTTACACATTGTGAGGTCCTATTCACTAAGGTAAGTAGCAAGGGTTTTTTTTTTTTTGAGACCAAGTTTCGCTGTTGTTGCCCAGGCTGGAGTGCAATCAGGCAATCTCGGCTCACCGCAACCTCTGCCTTCCGGGTTCAAGTGATTCTCCTGCCTTAGCCTCCCGAGTAGCTGGGATTACAGGCACGTACCGCCACGCCTGGCTAATGTTGTATTTTTAGTAGAGATGGGGTTTCTCCATGTTGGTCAGGCTGCTCTCTCAGACTCCTGACCTCAGGTGATCTGCCCACCTTGGCCTCCCAAAATGCTGGGATTATACGTGTAAGCCATCGCACCCAGCCAAAACTTCTTTGGAGACTATTGTTGATTCTCATTTAAGGTCAAGTTTTTGGACTTAATTCCCAGCTGTACCAGACCTCATGTGTTATTCCCAACACTCTTGCCTTCCTAATGTCACAACTGTCCATCTGTGGTAAAATAAGTGGTACATAAGATTCAGGAAACTATTGTATAAAGAATACTGACGAGGACCCAGGTAACAAGACTCTGAGTCTCAGATCTCTTACTAGGTATGTGACCTAGGACATCTGACCAGCTGATCCTCAGTTTCCCTGAGTAATTTCTGTAGCACTCTCACTCCACTTAATAGCGGCCTGGGGATCAACAGGACTGAGGGAACTCATGTAATCCTGCTCCATAACCTACAGTATACCACAATCACAGCTTTTACTTATAGCAAACATCACTATTTAAAAATTCACTATTATTCCACTTAGGCTTCAGAACTTCACTGAATGAGGGTGTTACCCTCATTGTATAGAAAAAGTGAGAAAGTAAGTGATTTGTATGACACAGCTAAGTCACAGCAGATAGAATTCAAACTTCTGCCCTCAGTCTGGGGCTGTTCTGGCGCCCACACCTGCAGGCAACCAAAGAGCTTTTGTTATCCCTCCCCCATGGCTGTGGCACAAAATGTACACTGCCTGCCTTCCTCTAGAAAGCACAGGTTATTAATGTGTACACTCTCTGGAACAAAATGTTTAAATTTAGAGATCTGTGGGTAAACTCCTGATCTTCTGGATAAAATGCCTTATTTCTCAAGTGACTGAAATTCTAAGTGAAAACACGGGGAATGTCCAGATAGGTGGCAGTGTGTCAAGAATGAGAGATGCTTCCCTAAACTTCTTCAAGCCCCCTATTGCCTAAGTTGGCCCAATGCCTAGAAAACTAAACAAATTCAGTCAGAATTGGGGGAAAAAGCACACAAAGTAGGCTAACAGGATCGAAGGCTTGTTGGCTTGGAGGCATTTCGGCAAAAAACCTTGAAAACAGTAGCAGACTCTAGACTCTGCTGGTCCATTTCTGTAGATGGCCAACAGGCAGAACTGGGACAGGACAAATAAGACTGCATGGCAATCAGTGGCATGGAGCCCAAGCTGACGTCCATTTTCTGCAGGAGATAAAGAGTCACTAGGTATCAGGCCTTGAACCAAATACCATGCTCTACTAACCAGCAGCAGACAGAAGGAAGAACTGTAGAAATCTATCAGAAGCTACCAATAATCTCTTTAGACTAAAGATGCTTCTGGTTACATACAATTAGGGCAAGAAGCTGGTCTTCCTGGAGATGAACCACAGACGTGAACAAGGCAGTATCAGGAGGAAGCAGGGCACAGGACAGAGTCTGGGAGCAGGAGGCTTTACAACTAAAAGTAACTATAAGGATCCCCAAGGTCAAGATTATCTGATCACTGGTAATATCTTGGAGTCTCCCAACATACTTGAAACCCCCAACAGTTCACTGCAATAATTTTTCCTTTTTCCATTTTTTTTTTTTTTGAGACGGTCTTGCTCTGTCACCCAGGCTGAAGTGCAGTGACACTATCTCAGTTCACTGAAGCCTCAACCTCCTAGGCTCAAGCCATCCTCCTATCTCAGCCTCCCAGGTAGCTAGGACTGCAGGTGCAGGCTACAACCCCCTGCTAATTTTTGTATTTTCTGTAGATACAGGGTTTTGCCATGTTGCTCAGGCTGGTCTTGAACTTTTTTTTTTTTTTTTTTGGAGACGGAGTTTCGCTCTTGTTACCCAGGCTGGAGTGCAATGGCGTGATCTTGGCTCACCGCAACCTCCGCCTCCTGGGTTCAAGCAATTCTCCTGCCTCAGCCTCCCGAGTAGCTGGGACTACAGGCACGTGCCACCATGTCCAGCTAATTTTTGTATTTTTAGTAGAGACGGGGTTTCACCATGTTGATCAGGATGGTCTCGATCTCTTGACCTCGTGATCCACCCGCCTCGGCCTCCCAAAGTGCTGGGATTACAGGCGTGAGCCACCGCGCCCGGCGGTCTTGAACTCTTGAGCTAAGGTGATCTGCCTGCCTTGGCCTACCAAAGTGCTGGGGTTATAGGTGTGAGCCACCATGACTGGCTGCACATTGACATTTTAAAGAAGGCATGCACTTAACATCCAGTGACTGAAGAAGATGCCACTTAAAACAGATACTCCTTTTAAAAAAAGGAAAAAAAAAAGGGGGGGGACCTTGTTACAGATCCAAATATAAACAGCTTAGTGCTTTCATGAGTAAGTTTTACAATAAAACCCATAAAGAAGGGGTGCAGTGGCTAATGCCTGTAATCCCAACACAGTGGGACACTGAGGCAGAAGGGTCACTTGCGCCCAGGAGTAAAGAGACCAACCTGGGCCACACAGTGGGACCCCATCTCTGTTTAAAAACCAAAAAAACAACGCCAGGCACTGTGGCTCATGCCTGTAATCCCAGCACTTCATGAGGCTGTCGTGGGTGGATCATGAGGTCAGGAGTTCAAGACCAACCTGAAAAACATGGTGAAACCTCATCTCTACTAAAAATACAAAAATTAGCTGGGCGTGGTAACAGGCGCCTGTAACCCCAGCTACTCACGAGGCTGAGGCAGGAGAATTGCTTGAACCTGGGAGGTGGAGGTTGCAGTGGGCCAAGATCGCACCACTGTACTCCAGCCTGTGTGACAGTGAAACACTGTCTCAAAATTAACAGCTGGGCATAGTGGCTCACACCTGTAATCCCAGCACTTTGGGAGGCCAAGGCGGGTGGATCACCTGAGGTCAGGAGTTTGGGACCAGCCTAGCCAACATGGTGAAACCCCATCTCTATTAAAATTATAAAAATTAGCCAGGTATGGTGGGGTACTGCCTGTAATTCTAGCTACTTGGGAGGCTGAGGCAGGAGAACTATTTGAACCCAGGAGGTGGAGACTGTAGTGAGCTGAGATCATGCCACTGCACTCCAGCCTGGGCAACAAGAGAGAGACTCTGTCTCAAAACCAAAACAAACACAAAAAAGCCCAATAAAGTGACGAAAGTTCTCCAATATGTTCTTTCTTCAAAAATCTCATCCCCTCCCCACTATTTCTACTAACAACCAATGCAAAAGACAAAATGAAGAATCTCGAGAAGTATCAGGCACCATCTATAATCTCTCTAGTTTAATGATGCTTCTTGGAAATCCATTCCCTAAAACCAAACTCTCTACCACCTTTTCCATCAAAACCTTAAGTCTTTAGTCATAGAGGTGCCTTCCCACCTGGATGCCAGGAGCCCAGGTATCCACACTATAGAATCTAACACTCTGAACATGTTTGTGTAAAAAATGTGGCCTCTAAATTACCAAGACTCTTGTTCTCCCACCCTCTCTGTGAGGTTTGGCACTGTTTTTTATTTTTATTTTTGCAGAGAGGGTCTCACTCCAATGCCCTGGCTAGAGTGCAGTGGTGCAATCACAGCACACTGCAGTCTCAATTTCCCAGGCTCAGGTGATTCTCCCATCTCAGCCTCTCAAGTAGCTGGGACTATGGGCATGTGCCACCACACCTGGCTAATTTTCAAATATTTTGTAGATACAAGGTTTGCCATGTTCCCCAGGCTGGTCTTGAACTCCTGACCTCAAGTGATCTGCCCATCTTGGTCTCCCAAAGTTCTGGGATTACAGATGCGAGCCACCGTACCCAACTGAGGCTTGGAACTTTTAAGCATAACCTCCTTCCTGGGTTTCATGACTAGAGAGGTAAAAAACACTCCAAAGAGTACCCGTGGTAGGAAAACAGGGAAGATTATAAACTATAAATGCAGAGATTAAGGTAGGAAGAGAAAGGCTGACCTTCACTGACTTGATCAGCACCTCTCAAGGCTAGGCTGACACAGGCAGTCAAACCAATAAGTGAAGATGCTTAAGCAATCTTCTTCATGTCCATTAGATTCACTGCTCAAATTTAGACCAGTTTCCTAAATGTAAAAGTTAAGAACACAGAAAAAGAAACTCTGCTGGCCTTAGAGTATCATAAATTTGAATAAACTGAATAAAAATATTAATTTTGCTTTGACTTTAACTGAACATTATATATAAGGCATTAATAAGCACTGGAATGCCATGAGGAAAAAAGAAAATGTGCCCCAGAAAACCACTAACTGCTGTTGTAAATAGATGTTAGGAGATGAGAAGTTTAAAGGAAGGAAGAGTATATGCCCGCCTCTCCATCCCAGCATATCCATCCATGCATACACTGGAAACTGGGCTCCAAAGCCTGCCAGAGTAAGCAAATGAAGAAACAAGTCACTTACCACTGTCAGAGGAATCTTCTTTCTTAGAGCGCATCTTTCTTTTTCTTCCACGTTTACTCTTTTTCGTTTCTCCTCCATTTTCCCCCTCTACACCATCTGGGCCAGCACAATTATCAGCATGTCTTGCCATGGTATTCTAACAAAAAGAACAAAATCCTCTTTCACATCACTAAATAAGCTAAGATCAGATTTGAAGTTATTTTAATAAAATCCATATTAAGCCTAAAAGTTCTACTATCTGCTAAGTGCGTCCTGAACATGCTGCCTCTGCTCAGGGGAATGGGTAAGGCTGGGTTCTCTCAGGGGAGGCTCAGCAGCCTGCACACAGAGATGGGGGAGGATCAGACCAGCTCCTCGTTCTGTCAAGATCTAACACATCCCCAAGAGAAGATCTAGGACAGACTACAGTTAGCTAGGGGTGGGGCGGGGTGCAGGTTTCAATCCACCTAAGGAAATTTCTTTCTTTTTTTTTTTTTTTTTAAAAAGACGGGGTTTTACCATGTTGGTCAGGCTGGTCTTGAACTCCTGACCTCAGGTGATCCGCCCGCCTTGGCCTCCAAAGTGCTTGGATTATAGGCGTGAGACACCGCGCCTGGCAGGAAATTTGTTTATACAATCAATCTATACTGTGTTCCCCATCAGTGGAAGGGTTCACACATGGTAGAAACATCAAGATGGGGATGACTAACCCTTTCCAAACAATGGAGTATCTCTGTTTATAACCTCAGTGAACAAAACTGCTTTGCTCTGCAGGGGAAGACCAAGAAGCCAATATTCAGTATCATAATAGGAAAAGTGAAGTTTTGACCCTTACCCGACGTGTAAATGTTTTCCCACACTTAGAACACACAAAGGCCGCAGGGACAAAGTTGGGGTCGTGATAGCGCTTGAAGTGCATGTCGAGAAGCTGCTTCTGACGGAAGGTCTTATCGCAGTGGCTGCAGGCATAAGGCTTCTCCCCGGTATGGGTGCGCTTGTGCATGATCATGTGCCTCTCCTGAAACGGCATGGGGGGAAAGGCCTCAGAGCCTGCTCATGGGGCTGCTGCCCTAGCTGCCATCTGCATCCATGCGACCAGTAGGCCCTTCTCACCCAAGCTACGTCTAGATTCAACACGGCTTGCTGAGATAATAAAGGTATATATTTAGAGACTGAGTCTCACTCTGTTGCCCAGGCTGGAGAGCAGTGGCGTGATCATGGCTTACTGAAGCTTTGAACTGGGACCATAGGTATCAGCCACCATGCCCAGCTAATAATTTTTTTTTTTTTAGATAGAGTCTTGCTCTGGAGTGCAGTGGCACGATCTTGGCTCACTGAAACCTCCGCCTCCCGGGTTCAAGCAATTCTCCTGCCTCAGCCTCTCCAGTGGCTGGGATTACAGGCGATTGCCACCACACCCAGCTAATTTTTGTATTTTTTAGTAGATATGGGGTTTCACCATGTTGTCCAAGCCGGGCTCGAACTCCTGGCCTCATATGATCTGCCTCCCTTGGCTTCCCAAAGTGCTGGGATTACAGGTGTGAGCCACTGCGCTTGACTCCAGCTAATTTTTTATTTTTGTAGAGATGAGGTCTCTCTGTTGCCTACCTCAGCCTCCCAAAGTGCTAGGATTACAGGTGTGAGCCTCTGCACCTGACTTGATAAAGGTATTTTTAGTGGGGTGCAGAACTGCTACCACAATTCTAGCACAGATAAAACTGCTTACTCCTGCTGAGCTCTTTCTCTGTCTTCCTCCCAAGAGTCATGTCCCTGGATGAGATTTGTCCCCTCTCAAGTCCCGGACTTACTTTCCACAGTTTTCAGAAATAAGTCTGCTTAAGGAAGAGGTAGGCTGTAACTTAACACATCAGCTAGACACTGGGATGATACAACTGACCAGGAACATGACCTTTGATTTTGGTAACATTCCTCATAATCCACAGTTTGAAAATACTATACTTAAAAATAGCCACTGTACTAGGTATGTAAATGCCCTCTGATAACACCAGACACCAAGGAACCACCAACCACTTTTTTTTTTTTTTTTTTTAAGACGGGGTTTCACCATGTTGGTCAGGCTGGTCTTGACTCCCGACCTCAGGTGATCCCGCCTGCCTTGGCCTCCAAAGTGCTTGGATTACAGGCGTGAGCCACCATGCCTGGCCACTACCAACCACTTTCAATGAAGGTTCCTACCTGTCTACAAGCATAATCACACTGGTCGCACTTAAAGCGTTTCTCATTCTTGTGTGACTTCTGATGCTGGATGAGGGCGTAGCGCTCATGAAACACAGCATCACAGTAACGACATTTCTTGCCTTGCTCAATATAGGAATGCTGCTTTCTCAAGTGGACACCTGAAAGTACAGTACAAAAGCCCAGTATAATGTGAAAACACAAACAAGCATTTTAAACAAATTACTAATACATTTCTTCTGATTCTTAAGTATTACTCTGAGTGCTATACAGAAAATGAATGAAAAGGCAGAGTAACAGGTACAGGAAGAATTAAAACTGTTCAAACAGGATAGGTGAGAGAAGATGGTGGCTGGGACAAGGGTGATGGCAATGGGTGTGGATGGAAGGGGAAGAACTGATAAGAGATGGAAGTAGTTGAGTCAACAGGACTTACTAACTTAGTCACTTCACCCTACTAAAAGAGTGAAGCAGAAAGTAGGTGTCGGGCCTGGAAAACCAGGTAGGTTTTGGGGTCATTTACTGAGACAAGAATAGTGGAAGAGGGCTAAAGACCAAGTTGTTTGTGTTATTTTTGGGGTCAGGGTGGTACAGAGAATAGAGAAGTTTTAGACAACTTTAGTTTTAGACATGCTGAATTTGAAATGCCACAGGCAAAGCAGGGGTGGGATGGCAAAGGACACACGGTTACATAAGTCTAACTCAAAAGAAAGAGCTGGAGTAGGAATATAAATGTACAAGTTGTTAGGATTTGAAAGCGGCTACACTTATCACTGTACCACCAATGCCACAAAGAGCTGTTAGAATATGAGACCATGGGAGCGGATAAGATCACTAAGGCAAAAAGTAGAATTAAAAAAAAAAAAAAAAAAGTACGGGTCATGCTTTAAGAAGTCTAAGAGTTGGCCAGGCTCGGTGCCTCACGCCTGTAATCCCAGCACTTTGGGACACCGAGGCAGGTAGATCACCTGAGGTAAGAAGTTCAAGACCAGCCTGGCCAACATGGTGAAACCCTGTCATTACTGAAAAATACAAAACTTAGCCAGGCATGGTGTTGTACACCTATAAACCTGTAATCTCAGCTACTCAGGAGGCTGAAGCAAGAGAATGGCTTGAACCAGGGAGGTGGAGGTTGCCAAGATTGTACTACTGCACTGCACTCTAGCCTGGGCAACAAAGACTCCATCTCAAAAAAAAAAAAAAAAAAAAAAAAAAAAAGAATCCCAGCACTTTGGGAGGCCAAGGTGGATGGATCGCCTGAGGTCAGGAATTTTGAGACTAGCCTGGCCAACATATAGTGAAACCCTGTCCCTACTAAAAAATACAAAAATTAGCTGGGCGTGGTGGCATACACCTGTAATCCCAGCTACTTGGGAAACAGGCAGGAAAATCATTTGAACCAGGGAGGTGGAGGTTATAGGGCGGTGGAAGTTACAGTGAGCCGAGATCACACCACTCTACTCCAGCCTGGGCGACAGAGCGAAATGCGTTTCTCACACAAAACGCACATGCACACACAAAAGTCTAAACACACATGCGCGCACACACAAACACAAAAGTCTAAGAGCTGAGCCAAGAATGGTGGCTAACACCTGTAATCCCAGCACACTGAGAGGCTGAGGTGGGGGAACTGCTTCAGTCCAGGAGTATGAGACTAGCTTGGGCAACATGATGAAACCCTGTCTCTACCAAAAGCTTTTTAAAAAAAATTAGCTGATCGTCATGGCATGTGCCTGTGGTCCCAGCTACCAGAGTGGCTGAAGTGAGAAGATCGCTTGAACCTGGGAAGTCAAGGTTGCAGTAAGTCAATATTGTGCCACTGAACTCCAGCCTGGGCAACAGAGCAAGACACTGTCTCAAATGAAAAAAGCAAAATAAAACCTTAGAGTTAAGGCCAGTGAGAGAAAAAAAGGTTAAAACACGAAAAGGTTGAAAGGAATAAGAGAAAGAAGAAGAAAACCAACAGGATTTAGTGTCACAGAGGCTAAGGGAAGAAAGCAGTTTTTTTGTTTTTTTTTTTTCTTTTTTTTGAGATGGAGTACCACTCTCGTTGCCCAGGATGAAATGCAATGGTGTGATCTTCGCTCACCGCAACCTCCAATTCCCAGGTTCAAGTGATTCTCCTGCCTCAGCCTCCTGAGTAGCTGGGATTACAGACACGTGCCACCACGCCCAGCTAATTTTTTTGTGTTTAGTAAAGACGGGATTTCTCTATGTTGGTCAGGCTGGTCTCCAACTCCTGACCTCAAGTGATCTGCCCGCCTTGGCCTCCCAAAGTGCTGGGATTATAGGCATGAGCCACTGCGCCTTGCCTGAAGAAAGTGTTTTAAAGGAAGAGGGCACTGTCAACTATGAAGAACACTGCTAAGAGTTCAAGTCATCTCTTAGGAAGAAGAGTGGAAAGGAGTCTTCACTACATTTAGAGTGTGGGGTCATTCATGACCTTAAGCAAGAGTCACTACACCAGAGTGATGGGGAATAAGCCAGACAAGAGGGAAAGATGAGGAAGAGAAGACTGTGAGGGATGTAACTCTTCATGAAGGCTGGCTGGGAGGGAGAGAAAAGAGTTAAACCTAGAGGGCTAATACTTTTATATTTTTATTTATTTAGTTATAGTTAAGTTATTTGAGATGGAGTCTTGCTCTGTCGCCTAGGCTGGAATGCAGTGGCGTGATCCTGGCTCACTGCAACCTCCCATTCCAGGGTTCAAGTGATTTCAATTCTCCTGCTTTAGCCTCCTGAGTAGCTGGAACTATATAGGTGCATGCCATGGTGCCCAGCTAGTTTTTTGTTTTTTGTTTTTTGTTTTTTTTTTTTTTTTTTTTTTTTTTTTTGAGACAGAGTTTAGCTCTTGTTACCCAGGCTGGAGTGCAATGGGACGACCTCGGCTCACCGCAACCTCCGCCTCCTGGGTTCAAGCAATTCTCCTGCCTCAGCCTCCCGAGCAGCTGGGACTACAGGCACGTGCCACCATGCCCAGCTAATTTTTGTATTTTTAGTGGAGACGGGGTTTCACCATGTTGACCAGGATGGTCTCGATCTCTTGACCTCGTGATCCACCCGCCTCAGCCTCCCAAAGTGCTGGGATTACAGGCGTGAGCCACAGCGCCCGGCGTTTTTTGTATTTTTAATAGAGATGGGGTTTCACCATATTGGCCAGGATGGTCTCAAACTCCTGACCTCAGATAATCCACCTGCCTCGGCCTCCCAAAGGGTTGGGATTACAGGCATGAGCCACTGCACCAAAGATAGGAGAGGCACAAACATGTTCAGAGTTGAAACGGAAGAGCAAGGAGTGAGATCATGAAGGTGAAAGGTAATGATGGTGTAAAGACTGCCAGGAGGACAGGAGAGTGGGGTTCAGCACAGGAGAGTGGGGTTCAGGACAAAGGTGAAGGGACAGAACATACACAAGAAGAGTGCCATCAACTCTCTAGGAGCACACAGGGAAACAGACAAATGTGGATCCTAGTAGATTACCAGGTTTATAACAGGAGTATCAATCTTTTGCCTTTATTTTTTAAGTAGGAAGAGAAGTCATTTACTGAGACAAAGGAGGGAGAGAAAAGGGAAGGAAAATTAGAGGTTATGAGAAAGTAAGAGTAGGGAGACTGGTACGGTGGTTCACACCTGTAATCCCAGCACTTTGGGAGGCCAACAATGGTGGATCACCTGAGGTCAGGAGTTCAAGAGCAGCCTGGCCAACATGGTGAAACCCCATCTCTACTAAAAATACAAAAATTAGCCACCATGGATAATTTAATTTTTGTATTTTTCGTAGAGACCGGTAGTCTCAGCTACTCAGGAGGCGGAGGCAGGAAAACAGCTTGAACCCAGGAGGCAAGTGTTGCAGTGAGCTGAGATTGCACCACTGCACTCCAGCCTGAGTGATAAGCCTAAAACTTGGTCTCAAAAGAAAAAAAAAGTAAGGGCCAGGGGGCTCATGCCTGTAATCCCAACACTTTGGGAGGCCAAGGTGGTTGGATCATCTGAGGTCTGAAGTTCAAGACCGGCCTGGCCAACATGGTGTACTAAAAAATACAAAAGAAAATTAGCCGGGCATGGTAGTGTTCGCCTATAATTCCATCTACTCAGGAGGCTGAGGCAGGAGAATCACTTGAACCTGTGAGACAGAGGTTGCAGTGAGCCGAGACTGCACCACTGCACTCCAGCCTGGGCGACAAGAGGGAAACTCCGTCTCAAAAAAAAAAAAAGTGAGAGTAGGGTGCTCAACTCTATATAGGAAGCACCAAACATTGTGGAATGAACTCGCTCATTCATAAAGAAGAACTGGAGCACATCTGACAAGAACACACAGCTGGAATAGCCAGGAGCAGTGAGGGCCCTACATTTGGGATCATGAATTTATATATTTACAATGCAACAACTTATATTAATTGAGGCGATATCCCACCAAACTTAAAGAGAGCCAAAATTATTGGGAGCAGATATGAGGTAAGGGAGAGGACGGCTCTCATTTTTTATTTGTTCCTTATGTTTATTAGTGTGAAATCTGGCCTGCTTTAAAAGAGGAAAAACAAACTATTTTAGAATTGGCTTTTCTTTTTTCTTTTTTTGGGACAGAGTCTCACTCTGTCACTCAGGCTGGAGTGCAGTGGTATGATCTCAGCTCACTGCAACCTCCGCCCCCTCCCCCAGGTTCAAGGGATTCTCTTGCCTCAGACTCCTGAGTAGCTGGAACTAAAGACGCAAGCCGCCACGCCCAGCTAATTTTTGTATTTTTAGTAGAGATGGGGTTTCACCATGTTGGCCAGGATGGTCTTGAACTCCTGACCTGAGGTGATCCACCTGCTTCCGCCTCCCAAAGTGCTGGGATTACAGACATGAGCCACTGTGCCTGGCCAGCTTTTTTTTTTTTTTTTGAGACAGAGTCTCGTGTTCAGTCACCCAGGCTGGAGTGCAGTGGTGAGATCTCGGCTCACTGCAACCTCCACCTCCAGGATTCAAGGGATTCTCCTGGGATTACAGGCGTGTACCACCACGTCTGGCTAATGTTTGAGAATCTCGCTCTACTGCCTAGACTAAACTGTAGTGGCATGCTCTCACTCACTGCAACCTCCACCTCCCAGTTTCAAGCAATTCTTTTGCCTCGGTCTCCATAGTGGTTGGGATTACAGGCACTTGTCACCATGCCCAACTTATTTTTGCATTTCTTTAGTAGAAGATGAGGTTTCACCATGTTGGCCAGGCTGGTCTTGAACTCCTGACCTCAAGTGATCCACCCACCTCGGCCTCCTTAAGTGCTGGAATTACAGGTGTGAGCCACTGCACCCAGCCTTTTTTTTTCTTTTTGAGATGGAGTCTTGCTCTGTTGCCCAGGCTAAAGTACAGTGGCATAATCTCGGCGCACTGCAACCTATGCCTCCTGAGTTCAAGTGATTTTCCTGCCTCAGCCTCCTGAGTAGCGAGGATTAAAGGCATGTGCCACCACGCCTGGCTAACCTTTGTATTTTTAGAAGAGACTTGGTTTCACCATGTTGGCCATTCTAGACTCCAACTCCTGGCCTCAAGTGATCCGCTCGCCTTAGCCTCCCAAAATACTGGGATTACAGGCACGAGCCACCATACCTGGCCAATAACTATGATTTCATAGCTTGTACGCAATTAAGTGCCTCATAAAGAGCTCATTATATAGGGTCTAAGAAGTATCATGTGAATATAAAACACCCAAGGTTTTATCTGCGTCACAGTAATTTTTAAAAATGGGATAATTCAGACAGTGGTCTGACGGTTCACACGCACTACATGGGAGGCATCATTGGGTTAGATTTTAGTTTCTATGTGACACAAATGTAAAATTCTTTCATTTTTTTTTGAGGACAGAGCCTCAGCAAATATTTAATTTCTAAACACAAAGCTCCTAATAGCTGACTAGAGCAAATGTGTGACTCATGGGTCTTAATGTGGAGCCCAAAGTCCTTTACTTCAAACTCATGGTTTCCTCTTCAACATATATGTGACATTGGCTGGGCATGGTGGCTCACGTGAGGTCAGGAGTTCGAGACTAGCCTGGCCAACATGGTGAAACCCTGCCTTGACTAAAAATACAAAATTAACTGGGCGTGGTGGCACGAGCCTGTAATCCCAGTTACTCAGGAGGCTGAGGCAGGAAAATCGCTTGAACTCGGGAGGTGGAGGTTGCAGTGAGCTAAGATTGCGCCACTGCACTCCAGCCTGGCCACAGAGCGAGACTCCGTCTCAGGGGGGAAAAAAAAAAAAAAAAAGGCAGCTAAATTTCATAAAGTTTCCTCAAAACTCCTGAGTAAAACCAATGCTGCAGAAAGACAGGCCATGTTTATGTTGGGACTGGGCAGCCTGCTGCTATGGCCTGGGTAACTTGTATACACCCTAGTGTGAGAAGCAGCTGGGGAGGACTCGAGAGGACTTAGCTTGGTTTTGCCACCCAGAAGCTGTGTTGCAAAGCTTTGGTAAAGACAGCTCTCTGAGCCTTAGGGTTATCACCTATAAAATCAGAATAAGATAAGCCTTCATTACTTCATATGGTTGTTGTGAAATAAATGAGCAAATGAAGTAAAATAAAATATGCAAACTACAACAATGTAACTAACAAATGTACAATGGGCAATATTATTTCTGTTTTGAATAAGAAAAACACAGTAGGCAATCCAAGTGACTGTCTTTCAGTATGAGTTACACTAAATGTTATTAATAAACTGTCTCTATGTAAACTCTAGTTTATGCACAGAAATACAGTTACCACTAAACTAGTAAAACACTCATTACTTAGAGAAAGTACAAATGTTCTCAAAAACAAAATAAAATAGATTAATCGATCTGAGTTTGAATCACACTATGTTACTTCCCTATGTGGGGAAGGAGGGCTACTAATTAAAGGTGTACTCTGATTCCTCCCATCACAGCTCCTATTAATTTATAGATGACTTTTATTCAGGACAGAATCTTGTGGCCTGACTGCAGTAAGAAAAACAGGTAAGAAGTAGGGGAAAAAAAAAGCAGCTAAGCAATGGCTTTACTGACAGGCCACTCCTATATATAATATTTGTGAGAGTCAGAATGTAGTTATTTATGATCCCCATATTTTGAAATATAAATCCTTCAAAACATTTTTTTTCACTTGTCACTAGTTAATCTACTTACCCAAATCACTTTTTCGGGCTATGACTGTGTCACAGTGGGGACAGTGAAATTTGGCCACATTTTCTGTGTGCTTCTGTAAAATGTGCATCTTCATGGTACCACTCTGGGTAAATCGAGCATGACAAATATAACATTCATAAGGCTTTTCCCCTTTAAAGACAATACAGAACACATGAAATGAAATTAATAAATACTGTAATGGGAGGCTAACTCAGGTAGCAGTTATGCTACACCACAGAGAATCTACAGGTCTTACGAAGGCTGAGGCTCAGTCCCATTGCCCTGATCACATCTATCTTCAAATATGGCCAAGTCCTGAACTGCTGCTGGCCCTGGCCACCTCTGCTCCAGAATCCTCCAAATTACAGCAATGCTTCTGGGGAGACTGAATGGAGAACTCACAAGTTTTTCTTTTTAGGAAAAGACAATACTCAGGAAAACTGAATAAGGTGGATTAAAAAATCTATCTAGACTTTTAAAGTCCATTTTAACTTCATTTCTCCCTTAAAAAGTATTATTTTCATGTTGTAGGAAGATTCCGGTTGAACAAAACAAAATGTACTATTCTCTAACATATTTTCGGAACAATGGATTTACAGGATATGCCGGAGAAGCATTCATCAATTCCACACTACTTTCATGCCACTCTTCCAGTCTCTTAAACAATGGGGGGCACACAGTGGTCCAAAGGGTCCCATGGGATTCACTGAAAAGCAGCTCATTAATACAATAAGGAAAGGAGAAGTCCTACCTGAATGGGTTCTCATGTGCCTTTTCAGCTTGTATGTGTCCCTGCTGGCATAACTGCACAAACTGCACTGAAATGGACGCTCTCCAGTATGAGAGCGAATATGACGTTTTAATTTGCTGACCTGAAATACGAAAGCAATCAAACTTTACACTTCTGTTAACACAGTCTATAACATGAGCACTGCAGGTTAGGCACAAAAGCTTAGCTTTGGGGCACTGAAGTACAGAATACAGAAGTCTAGAAAATAATCTTCTTCCCTCTTCATTATTTGTAAACTTTGCTTCTTGAATCCATATCATTATCTAAGAGAAGTGGAAATGAATATGGGTGTAGATGAGTCAAGATTGGTCATTACTTGGGAGGCCAAGGTGGGCAGATCATCTGAGGTCAGGAGTTCAAGACCAGCCTGGCGAACGTGGTGAAACCCATATCTCTACTAAAAATGCAAAAATTAGCCAGGCATAGTGGCAAAATCCCAGCTACTTGAGAGGCTGAGGCCAGAGGATTGCTTGAACCCAGTGGTGGAAGTTGCAGTGAGCCAAGATCGTGCCATTGCACTCCAGCCTGGGCAACAAGAGGGAAACTGTCTCAAAAAAAAAAAAAAAAAAAAGATTGGTCACTACTAATAACTGTTTAAGCTGGGTGGTAGGCACATGAGAACATATTACATTCTTTACTACTACATGTTTAAAATTTTCCATAGATTTAAAATAATCCATGCCTATTTACAGATCAATTTTTTCCAAATCCTGAATCTGAGTTATTGAATACATGTTTTAACTCCATTCATCCTCTTTTCCTATCATTAGCATTTCCTAGATAAGCCAGGCTGGAGCGGCCTCTCATCTATCATCCTCACCATTATCCATGCTTTTAGTTCCCTGCTAGATACCTTACACTAAAACAGTGATTTTCAAACTTGATTCTACAAAGTGCTTCGAGGGCACCTGTAATCCCAGCACTTTGGCAGGCCAAGGCGTGTGGATCACTTGAGGTCAGGAGTTTGAGACCAGCCTGGGCAACATGGCAAAACACTGTCTCTACAAAAAATACAAAAATTAGATGGGCATGGTGGCACATGCTTGTAAGTCCCAGCTATGTGAGGGGCAGCTGAGGTGGGAGGATCACCCGAGCCCGGGAGATTAAGGCTACAGTGAGCCGTGATCATGCCACTACACTCCAGCCTGGGTAACAGAGACCTTGTCCCCCACGCAACTCCCACCCCAAAAAGTGCTTTGAACATTCACTGTTTCCATGTGTTTCAAAACATTTAAATAAAGTATTCCAATTTTAAGAAAAAAACTGCACTCATAAGTGGTTTTTGTTCCTTTTTTTTTTTTTTTTTGAGAGTTCTGCTCTTGTTGCCCAGGCTGGAATGCAATGGTGGCACGATCCTGGCTCACCGAAACCTCCACCTCCTGGGATCAAGCGATTCTCCTGCCTTAGACTCCTGAGGAGCTGAGATTACAGGCATGTGCCACCACGCCCAGCTAAATTTGTATTTTTAGTAGAGACAGGATTTCTCCATGTTGGTCAGGCTGGTTTCGAACTCCTGACCTCAGGTGATCCACCTGCCTCAGCCTCCCAAAGCGCTGGTATTACAGGTGTGAGCCACAGCACCATGCCTTTTGTTTTTGTTTTTGTTTTTTTTTGAGACGAAGTCTCACTCTGTTGCCCAGGCTGGAGTGCAATGGTGGCACGATCTTGGCTTACTGCAACCTCTGACTCCCAGGTTCAAGCTTCTCCTGCCTCAGCCTCCCAGGTAGCTAGGACTACACGTGCCCACCACCATGGCTAATTTTTGTGTTTTTAGTAGAGATGGGGTTTCATCAAGTTGGCCAGGCTGGTCTCGAATTCCTAACCTCAAGTGATCCACCCGCTTCAGTGTCCCCAAGTGCTGGGATGACAGGCGTGAGCCACCACACCCAGCCACACTCATAAGTATTACACACCAAGTTTTCACACACTTAAGTTGTTAACTATCCTAACAGCACTACTAATTCTATTCCTTCAAGATTTCCCTGTGTATAACCTGTTAACTTCTGTATGTACCAGAACCTACTCTATTCCAATGAGCTATCTATCTATTCCTGCTGCAATATCACACTGGCTTCATTTACTAGAGTTTTACAAAATACAATGGCATAAGCCTCTCATTCTATTTGCAAATTTTTCTTAGTCATTCACATTTATTCTTCCAGTTGAAAGTCAGAATCAACTTGTAATGCTTCTTCATTTATTCATGTCCTTTGGAAAAGTTTGAGGTTTTCTTCACGTAGATTTCATAGATACCGTTTTTGGTTTGTTCAGTTTATCCTTAAGTTGTTTCACTGCTATTAGAATTTGAACCGTTTCTTTTTTTTTTGGATATAGACTCTCACTCTGGCACCCAGGCTGGAGTGCAATGGTGAGATCTCACCTAACTGCAACCTCAACCTCCCAGGTTCAAGTGATTCTCCTGCCTCAGTTTCCTGAGTAACTGGGATTACAGGCACCTGCCACCATGCCTGGCTAATTTTTGCATTTTTAGTAGACACGAGGTTTCACCATGTTGGCCAGGCTGGTCTCAAATTCCTGACCTCTTGATCCACATGCCTAAGCCTCCCAAAGTGTGGGGATTACAGGCATGAGCCACCGTACCTGGCTGAATTTGAACCATTTCATACCTTCCTATCACTACTATATTTGACATACTGACTTCTGTATGCTTATCTTGTATCTGGCCAGCAAACTTATTGGTGTAAGTTTTTTGGCTCTGATATTCTTAAGAGTTTCTCTGTAAGCAAATCTTTCTGCAAGAAATGACAGTTTTATCTTTCCATTAATAATTCATTTCTTACTTTATTCTATCAGCTAGGATTTCCAGTACAATGCTGAAACAGTAAAACAGTGACATTAAGAATGAGTATCTTGTCATAGTCCAGATTTTAATGGAAATACTTTCAATGTTTCAGAATTAATTAGGATGAGTTTATTATACATTTCTGATATATCTGCTTCTTTTTTTTTTTTTTTTTT